>NDGN011109569.1:0-24246 GCA_002564285.1 Tympanoctomys barrerae | reverse complement strand
TGGCTCAGTGGAATAAGCACTTCTGTGGCAAGTGCAAGGGCCTGAGTTCAATCCCCAGTTCCACAAAAGAAAAAGAAAGAGAGAGAGAGAGAGAGAGAGAGAGAGAGAGAGAGAGAGACATGAGATGGGAAACACCACTGACATTCCCGCCCCCCAACGCCCGCCTGTATGTCTGTATGTATGTCTGTGTCCGTATTGTCTCTGGGGTGGCTGGGGGCACCTGAGGCTGGAAGGGAAGAAGTTGTGGACTGAGTCTGACCAGACTGTAGAGTAGAGCAGATAGGAGGAGAGGAGACAGGAAGTAGGTAGAAAGAGGCGTGGAGAGGAAGAGAGGAGAGGGAAAAAGGAAGAGAAGCAAAGAGGAAGAGAGGGAAGGGAAGGAAAGGAGGGAAGCAGGGGGATGATAGGCCACAGAGCAAGACACTACTCACTGGGTCTGGCCTGAGGCCCTGAGGACCACTACAGTTCTGAATTCAATCCACTCCTTCCAGATCATTTGGAAAATATATTCATTGTAGTGTAGGGTAGAAAATGTGGTTTAAACATTTTGTTGACTTGCCTGTAATTCAAATGTCTAGACTTATCATGGGTGGTCCTCATGTTTGCTATAGTCCCAGGCCCTGCAGGTATCAAGAGAGGCCTAGCTAGGTGTTCTGTCTCCTCTTCTTGGTCTTGCCAATAAAATGGGTTCCACCTCAGCCCTATCGCTGAGAGCTATTTGGCCCCCTGATGGGTTTCCTAGTCTGTAAATCAGGGATAAAAATGTCACCCACCATAGGAGGTGGCTATGGCATTAAGTGAGGTGGTGCACAGAGCCCAGCACTATGTGGGGACACAGTGAGCAGTGAGGAGTGTCAATGTGCCAGGTGTCCCTGCTGGAACTTAGTGTTCTTGCCCCTTTGCTTTTCCAGACCCCACAGCAGTACGAGAGAGAGTACAACAGCAAGCGGTCAGGTGTGGGGCCCAGCAAGTTCCACGGTTATGCCTATGATGGCATCTGGGTCATCGCCAAGACACTCCAGAGGGCCATGGAAACGCTGCACGCCAGCAGCCGGCACCAGCGCATCCAGGACTTCAACTACACCGACCACACCCTGGGCAGGATCATCCTCAGTGCCATGAATGAGACCAACTTCTTTGGGGTCACGGTCAGTGCCATGCGCCTGTGCTCTCTTTTCCTTGGGGCTGTTCGCAGATGCAGGAGGCAAAGAGAGAGGCTGTAACCTTGCTGTACACGTGGTCTGTTCTCTGGAGTCATTGAAACAGCTTCCAGTGGGCCACCAGGTACAGGGCTGTTGAAAGGAGAAGTAGGCAGAATATGCTCTCCTACCTTTAGAAGAAGTGGCCGAGAGCAGATGTGTCTGCTGTAGGTGTATTTTCACTAAGTGATGGGTGGAGAGGGCCAGGGAGAGCTCTGGATAGTCAGGTTCAAAGCTGAGGTCTTCACTTACGAGTCACTTTCTTTTTTGTTTTTGTTTTACAAGTCCCTTTCTTTGAAACACAGAACTTCCCTTCCCATAACAGGAATAGTGCCTACCTTACAAAGTGGTTATAAAGATGAACCATTTCACAGCACAACTTGCTGCTGGTTTCTCGCAGCCTACTTGTTCTGAGCCTCAAGTTTCTCATCTGGGAAACAGAGATAATAATATGTCTTGAGCAGAGAAGTTGGGAAAATTAGCAATGATAATGGCTATTTCTTGAATGTTTATCATGTGGTTAACATAGCAGTAGTATGCCTAAGTGCATCATGTAGACTGCACTCAATAACGTATGCCCAGTGCTGTGCCCCCAGGAAACGCCAGCTACTGCTGTTAATAATGGTCTCATTGCTTTCTTATGCCACTCATAGGTAGTAGATGCTGTCAGAATCTCCATTAACAACTGGGAACATGAAGCTCCGAGAATTTAAATTCTGCAGCTAATGAGAGCAGAACTAAGATTCCAACCTAGGTCTAGGTCTTAATTGCTATATTACAGTATGTTCTGGTAATGGATGTAAGTGGTAGTTATTTATGACTCATGGTGTATTTGCCACCAATTCTGACTCTTCTTCTGGAAAGGATATGAAATTTTTGAAGACTATATTGAATGAGCTAAAGTGCTATCTTGTGCTTTAACTTGGTCATTTGAGAGTGAGTCTGTCCCTGGGAGGAGCTAGGAGGAGCTCATGGGCATATTTCCTAAAGTGCATATCCAGAGTGGGTGTGCTTAGGCCTGCTGTGGCTGTGCTAGGCAGGGCCTGTGTAGGTGCTGAGGTTGGGCATGAGGCTGTGGACTCCAAAGCAAGATGGAGCCTGTGGCCCACTACAGGGGTGAGGCTCAGGCTACACTGATATCAGGGAGTTAGAAGTGTTCAGTACAATGTGAGAATCACCATGAGATTGGAAAACTTCTGTGCTTTTGGTGGAAAAGTCAGGGCAAGTATTTTGGAAGAGGTGGCATCTGAGCTGTGCCATGAACAGTGTGTAGGAACCGAAAGGACAGGGAGGGGCTGGAAGCCTGGGCAGACCAGAGCATGATGGGGGGTGCACGGGGTGGGAGAGGCACTGCGACCTGACTACAGCCCTGGGAAGGTAGATGCTAGAGCTGGCAAGGAAGGTGGAAGCCTGACGCCCCAGCGCCAAGTGGAAGAGCCTAGCTTTGATCTTATAAGGTGACCATTCATAGGGTGTGGCCAGCTTTACCTGGGTGCTTGTTAGGGCCCCAGACCTATTGAATTATCCTCTGGGGGTGAGACCCAAGCATCTGGTCCTTAATATACCCTCCAAGTAACCCCTGCTCTGACTGGCAGGGATGCTATGAGGTTTGGAAAAAAATATTTTGTTGATTGCTATTGTATTTTCAAAGTTACTTGCTTATCATTCTAGTCTTTAACATGTGATTCTAAGAATGTTCTAGACAGTGGCAAAATATAACTTAATAACTTAATATTCTTAATCAAATAGTGTCGAGACACTAGCAAATGCATGGAGAAATATGTAAAGATTCTAAATTGATGAAGAAAAATAAATGAAGCAGATTTCCACAGGCCCTGGGTAGAAGAATCTGAAAGTCCTGGGTGTCCACTCCCACAGTTCAGAAATAAAGAATCTATGTCGTTACTGGCCATGGTATTTTTATAGCACACCCTGGATTCAAGCTGGAAGCTTTAACAGCTTTCCTCATCCTGGCTTTAAAATTGTTTTTTATCCTCACAACCCTTTGTCATACAAATCTCTCATGGAGCCAGGTAGATGAAACACGAAGCTCCTCAGTGAGCAGAGGAGCCCAGAGCCCTGTCTGTTCACACCCTTCCCCCAAAGCTCCTTTCCAGCTAACCCCAAAAAGGCTGCATGCAACACCAGTGAAAATACCTGCAAGAGCTGGGTATGCTTGCATGTGCCTATAATCTCAGCTAATACTGAGGCTGAGGCAGGCAGGCCACCAGTCCAAGGCCAGGCTGGACAACTTAGCAAGACTGTATCTCAAAATAAAAAAACACAAAAGGATATGGCTCAGTAATAGAGCTTCTGTAGCCTGCAGGAGGCAGTGTGTTCAATCCCCAGCACCACGTTTCCAAGGTCCGTTCTCAGTGGCCATGCTGTCCATATACACAGATGAGTACTCAAAGAAGGTACACATCGAAACAGTGCAGTTTGTAAACCAGGGTACATTTATTTCATGTCTACTTTTTATTTCATAGAATTAATTCATAGTAACCAGGGGTGAAACGGATAAATAAAGAGCCACAGAATTGAGAAAGTATTTTGTCATCTCTCCATTCCTAGAACTCAGCATTTTGCCTAAATGCCTGGGAGTAGCTTCGTGGGAGACCATTTATAACCACTTCTGTGTGTGCCCTTTCATCTCAGCCAGATAATACATAATCCCTACTTGAGCAATTAGACAAGTCTGCCTAAAATGCTTTGCAGGTCTGGAAGATGAATTTCTTTTTAATGGGAGATTCCTTGACTCTCGCTGGTGACTCATAATTCAATGAATGTCAGATCTGAAATCACTTTTAAGGCTACTCAGATTCAACACTCTCATGCTGCCAGTGAATATCTGAGGTCCAGAAAGTCATCCAGCAGGGTGCTTTGGCAGTGGCAGGATGGCAGCCAGCCTGGCCAGGCCTCTGCTCAATTCCATGCCACCTCCCTTCCCTTCGTGGAAGTCCTTTGTCACCAAGAAAGGCTGCAAAGAGATACAGTTCTGCACTCTGTTTTACCTTCATCCTTATTCCTTTTGTCACATACTAACATGTGCTTGGTACTGGGTAGTAGACAGGTTTCATTAAAATTGTCTTCTGATCACAGCAAAAAAAGGATGTTCTCTGACAAATAAAAAGTGCCCCTTTGGTACAAGAAGACCGCAGAAGGCCAAGTTCAGCTATCGATAAAAAATTAGAAAGGAAAGGAACGGGGAGGGGAAATAAATGGAAGCGTTTTCCACTTGCTGGAGGGTGTGCGTTATATGGCACACACGGTGTGCATTTTTCTATTCTCAGGCAGACACCTTATTCTGGGCACCCTCATTCAGCATGTTTACTATACGGAAAATCATTTAAACACATTAAATTAATTACATCCATGACTCAATTCCAATTGATTCAGTGTCTGTTCTCTGCTAGGAGCTGGCCTGTGCTTCTGGGTTGATATGTGTTCTGGTCTGTGTCTAGCTGCCCCCCCCCAAAGCCTCATGCACTCATGGGGTGGCTTTTGGAGTTTGTAATTGATTATGGTGGGTGTGGGTAATGCACCCACCCTGGGGCACGTGCTTTGCGTTACAATGCGAGGAGGGGAGAGAGGCTAGCTAGTCGCCTGAGTTGCTGCCACTGCTTTTGCTCTGCTCTTTGCTGAAGCCATGAAAGGTTGCTCTCTGCCGTGTGCCACTCGGCCTTGGAGCCAGCTCAGGATGGACTGAAACCTCCAGGAACTGTGAGCTAAATAAACCTTTCCTTCCCTAATTTTGAATGTCAGGTATTTGTCCTAGCAACAAGAGAGAAGTAACCGAAACAGTATGTTGATGAAGAAATTTCTCCCATGCATCCTAGCATGGTGATCCAGCTTAACTTGGAGCACACCTCTGTTTTTTTCTTTTCAGGAGCTCTCTTTCTGAGTTCCCTGGCCCATACAGAAACAGGCTTCCATGTCCCCACCAGCACACCAATTGCCTAGGTGGCTGTCACCAGTGATTCCCTGAGAGGGGCACCCCTGATTCCATGGTTATGTTTCCCACCATGATTCTGCCCCCATGCTCTGGAAATCTCGGGGTGCTCTCCTGTCTAGAGGCCCTCTTCTGCCAAATAAGCATTCAGGAAATTCAGGCTGGAATCAACTACTTAGATCTCAAAAGTTCATAGCATTTTGAGCATCCATTTTCTGAGAGTCTTGGAACCCAGATCAGAAAAGTTAGTTTAGAGTAATGATCTCTAAATATCTAGGCATTTATGGACACTCCAGAAAGCTTTGTTAAAATCCAGGTGTGCTGGCCCTGCTTTAGAACACCTGATTCACTGGCCTTTCTGTACAGCCCAAGAGCGCACATATGAACAGCCGTCTGGATGATTCTCAGACAGCGTCCTTAAGAATTGTTTAAAGACACACACACAACATACACCTTTTGTTTTAAGCTTATCAGTGATATATTTGTGCCTATATTCATTCACTCCATTAGCAGACCCTGGACTCGCTGTGTGGCATA
This sequence comes from Tympanoctomys barrerae, assembly GCA_002564285.1. NCBI lineage: Eukaryota > Metazoa > Chordata > Mammalia > Rodentia > Octodontidae > Tympanoctomys > Tympanoctomys barrerae. The sequence goes on along the minus strand of NDGN011109569.1, from coordinate 18,561 downwards.
CAGAGAGGAAGAATGATAGTGCCTGCTCTCAGGAACGCCCCTCAATCTGATAGAGGTAATAGACAAGTAGAAGAGTAATTGCCAGGAAGCGTCCAAGATCTGCCCAAGGTCTCTGGAGGGAAGATTAGGTTCTATTTATGAAGCAAAGTCCAAGTAACAATCTTCCATCTTCCTGAAACTCAGTAAGCAAATAGAATGCCTCAGTAACTGCAAGATGCCCATCCAGTAGGTACTTGTCCTAAGCCATGTGCTCATGGGCAGGCTGCAGTGCCACATCTCCTTTGTCCTGCTCTCAATATGTCAGTGCACCACAAGACCTAACAGACTCTTCTATCTCGGCTTTTGTTACAAAGGGACCCCTGAATTCATCGTCGGGTGGTTATAATTTTTCAATACATGCATAGGAACATTGCTAAGCACTCAGGTGAAAGAAAATCAAAGCCTTAATTTTTCTTCAGCTGATAACTGTTTAACTCTTCCCAGTTACCAGGCTCTTGAAAGAGGGTGCTCTCCGAAGTCTCAAAGTGAACAGATCCTTTTGGTGTCAGACTAATAGGTGACTCTAACCTTTGTAACCTAACCCTATGGTACAAGTCCCTTCTGCTACGTCTCTTAGAAGGACACTACATTTGGTGGTGCCTACAACAAGCTAAATTAATAGAAGCTTGCTTTACCCTATTATGACACTGTGGCACATGTAATGTGAGTCCCAGAGAGTCCCTTGGGCTGTGTACCCCAGGTTTGAGAGGAGCCATGAGGTCTCCAAGAATATCCAGCCATGAAGAGATTGAAGAAGCTCCTGGGGAATACTTTTGAAGGTGAAAAGAGGACTGCGTTCTTATCCCTGTCCTGAGATCACCCATCACTCCCTGCAGAAATAATCACATCTGTAAGGGGGTGACCCATAAGTTCCTCCAAAATGATAAAACCATCTTTCACCCTCCACCCTGCCTCTGTCAATCAGGAGAGCCCACCCCTAAGTCTGGGCCTCTCACCTCTGATAGCTGTTATCTTCTACTTTATCTTATTAAGAAGGTGAGGAACAACAGCAAGTGTAGAGCTTACTGATCTATTTGCTTTTGTTGCTGCTAAAGGAGAGCCCAGCCTCAACCATGGCACCCCTTAACGTTTTATGCAAGCTTTTAAAAAAATGTATCTCTACTATAACTCAAATACTGCCCACTGTTGGCACTTTCACCACACCAGCATTTCATCTAAAGAAAATCTCAGACATGTCCATTTGCTAGAATACTCCAAGTGAAGTAAGTGGCTTCAGACAGCCGGTGGATTCTTCTTCCCAGGGGAAATCTTAGCGTCATCTCCAGCCTCCTCCATTCACATCATTTCCACTGGTATGTGACCCTCAAGTTGTGCAGTCAGTGTTTTTTTCAAGAACTCTACACATGGGCAAACATGTACCACTTTACATACATGTATGCAAACATACACTTTACACACGTGCAAACATGTGCCACTTTACATGCATGTGCAAACATGCACAAATGGCTATGTGTCATCTTTGAGGCCTACCTCTCCTGCCTGTCTGATTTAGGGAGTCCTGGTTTTATTTTCCAATACAGAATTGACACCTCAGCCTTCCTGCCCTCCACTCATCTGTGTTTTACATTTGATGTCCTCTTTTACTCCATAGATTATTTTTAGATTGAATTTGAGTGAGAAAAGAAACAGATCACTAAGAATTCCACCAAAAAGTTGGGTGTTCTAGAAGGTAGGCCCTGTCCTGTGACCTCTGGCTAGCTCCCAATGGAACTGTTTTCCATTCTAAGCTCCCTCTCATGGTGATTGCTAAGGATCAGCAGCAAACCATTCTGCACCCACCTTAGCCCAGTCACACCCCAGACCCAGCTAACTACCGTGGAACTGCATCCTATAGGAGCCAGAATTGCATCCTGGCTCCTATAATATAGAAGCCAGTTTGAGAGTCTCTTCCTCCATCCTCTGGCTGATCAGCCCACCCTCAAAAGCAGATAAAATGTACCACTGCCTGGTGCACAGCCATGAGTTCATGTGGGCCCTACCCATCAGCATTCAGGTTTGAATCCAGTGCTCAGTCATGATACACGTACCTGGTGTAGGTCTGCTTAACATGTGTGATCTCATTTAAACCGCTCATCAAGAAATACATCTATTAAATAGAATTAAGATTATAGGAAATATAAAAACAACTCTGCTACATGAGCAAGCAGGCTTTTGCACTTCCTTCTTGCTGCCATGTACTCTAGGGATTGGAAAGTCACCTTAGGCATGAGAGGCATCTGCTCACAGACCTCCCTCCTGCAGAGCTCAGCGCCATTCTAACCACCTCTCAGCTGGAGAATCACCACACAAGACTAATCACAGCAGGTGTTGTTGCTGCTCCGCCTGGATCCCCTGGGACCTTTTGTGGGGCTTTGGCTGGGTTTGCCCAGATAATGCTCACACCTGCAGCTTGTCCTCATCCACAACCCCAAGAGATTGGGGACTCCTAGTTTGGAGGTGCCCGAAGGTTATGCCCATCTTACGGGTGGTAGAACGACTAATGTGGCATTGCCACTCCCAGCGCCCTTCCCTTGCCGGGTTCCCACTGAAGCGAGCCTGCCTGAGAACCCACCGCCTGGCTGGGCCTCCTCCCTTCTCTCCTCTGCCTTACATGATTCTCCTCTTTAGCAAGTCGCTTGTGCGTGCTTCTAGGGGACCCAATCTAAGGCAACTAGGCATTTCCATGGGAAATTCAAGCATTTTCAAGAGGAAGCTATTACTGTAACCTTTGTTACTGTGTCTGTTGACTTTAGAACCAGCCTTCCTGCTGGCTGCACCCTCCCCTGGTAAGAGGCTCTGGGATCTTTGCCCTCCTCTTCTGCCTGCCCCATGTCACTTCCACCCCAGCCTGTTGGGGCAAAACCAAGGAGAGCTGCATTTACCTACTCCAGTGAGTTTGTGTCTCCCAAACAAACAGGCAGCATAGCTCTTCATTTCTTGGTCCCCTGCTGCAAAGCACCTAGTGCTTTACACCTGGGGAAAACTTGGTGATTGATTACCGATAACCTCTGGCCACCTTGACTTCACTCCGGCGTGAAGTCCCATGTCATTGGAAAATTTAGTCACACTCTTCAGTGCTGTTGCCTTCTAGGCTGCTATCATCTAAAAAGCTGCTTTCAACTCAGCAACTAATGGGCTGTCAGGACTTGGAATTCATAGACCTGCTAATAGTAATTCCCAGATTCTTGCAAGACTGAGTGTCAGTGAGGCATCCAAGTTGGTGAATCTTGGGTAGGTGGATGTTCGGAGGGTGGAGTCTCTTGCTGTTCCTTCTGGGGCACCAAAGAAGCCTATCCCTTCCCTCCTGTCTCTCTGAGGCTCAAAGCTCAGGCCTGGGGCAGAGTGTTGTTGCTGATGGGCCCCTATGACTGTCAGAAGCAGTCCTGAGGGGCAATTGCAGTAATATACAATGACAGCAATACTTCCCCTTCACGTGGGACTGCCTTGTTGCCACAGTGAACCGAGGGTCCCTACCATCTTCCTTTCTAGGCCCAATCACCCTCACAGCATGTTAACCTGAGCTGTGCATTTGTGGTACCCCAGGCAGAATCCCAAGTATAGCACTACAGCCATGATGCTCAGACACAGCCCAGAGTCTGGGTGCTCTTCCTGTGAGCTGCCTCTGGTCCCTCACGTGTATACTATCCACCTGTCACCTTCTCAGCGAGGTTATCCCTGATGCCCTTTGTTAGATTGCAGCTCCTCTACCCCGATCAGCTCACTCACCCAGTGCTACTGGAGAACTATATTGTTCTCCACAGTAGTTACCCCCACCTGACATACTTGTTTCACTCATAAAGACTGTTTTGTTTCCTGCTGTGTCTTCAAGGCTTGTGATCAGGTACCTCAGACATGGTAGATATCTTATGATGTAATACTGATTTAATTAATAAATATTTCAGTAATTAATTGCCCTGCTATAGATGAAAGAAAACAGGTCAGGCAAAGATAAATGGTTTGCCCAAGGCCCTACAGGTAATACATGGGTGTTTATTCCAGACTGCCTGTCTGGCTGGCTGAAGACCATGTTCTTAACTATTCAGATATCTTGATACTTCAACCCACATTCCTAGGTCTTCTTACGAGCCAGACCTGGGCCAGGCAGGAAGTGTAAGATGCAAGACTTTACCTCCAAGGAATCCAAGATCTGAACAGTCAGGTGAGATGAGTGGAAGGGGGCAGGACCAAATTTTTATCTTGGAAGTGGAGGACGCATGTACATCTGCCCCCTCCCTCTGAATAGTGAACCCCAGACACCCTTGACCATGGCCCTGTAACTGCCTTTACCTCCCTAGTATCTTAATAAGACCAGCTGCTAGTCTGTGAAGCTCATACGGATTGATTGAATAAATTAGGTAACTGCAGTGAAGAAAAGAAAAGTAGCTACGTTGGGTACCTGGGGGCAATCCTAGTAAACCTGCTCAGAACCGCACCCCAGGTCTTCCCATTCTGAGTTCAGGTCTTGAAAGCCTATGTTCCGAGGAACCAAAGACTGCCCATCCCCCATTTATTCATACGCACTTGCCAATGACTACAGACAATGTACAGCAGAGAGAGAGAGAAAAAAAAAAAAACCTCCTTCTTCTGCTGTCAGATAAATTTGAAAGATCAAAATAATATGGTTTAACAATTTGTTTGAATTGATGCCTCGCCTTCCAGAGCTTGCAAGTTTAACTTCCTCAAGTCAGGGGGAAAAAAAGAGCTATTTTCTTCCTAATGAAAAGCAGTGTGGGGGAGTGTATCATTTTATGAGCGCTTTAACAGAAGCCCTGAGTGTAGGCTTCATCCTAGTCACTGAACAAAACAGAGAAGGCGCTGGGGAGACAGTGGCCTCCCCACCATCTCCCTCTATAGTAACAGTTACTATAATGACAAATGTAATGATGACATAAAAGGCTAGCAGTTTTGAGTGTTCCTGTATGCTGGGTACTATGCTAAGCTCTTAATTCATTATCTCATTTAATACTCACAATAATGCCTGTCTGCATTGGGTTGAATCCCCTGCCCCAAAATTCATATTCTGAAATAATCTACAGTGCCTCAGAATTGGACTTTGTTTGGAACTAGGGTCACTGTGGTTGTAATGCGTTAAGCTGGCGGCACAGCAGACTAAGGTAATGCATTATAGCTAGTGTCCTCATAAAAAGGGACCATTTGTAGGGGCAGGCCGGTAAGTAGAAGCCCAAGTGACAAAGGCAGAGAGAGGCACAATGATTCTAGGAAATCAGGAACACTCCAGTGCCAGTGAGCCACCAGAAGCCCAGAGACAGGTGAGGAAGTGGAGCCCCCTCTACACCTCAGAAGCATCAGCCCTACAAATACCTTAATTTCAGACTTCAAGCCTCCAGGGCTGTGAGACAATACCTTCCTGTGGCTTAAGCCACTGGTTTGTGGTTGTTGAGGGACTTCAATAGAGCAGCCATAGAGACTAATATAACTCCACAGTGTGGAGACTGTTGGCACTTTGAAAGTAAGAAAACTGAAGTTAAATAAATTGCCCAAGATCACAGAGGTGGGGAATGGAGAAGCTGGGATTAGGCACAAGCAATCTAGCTTGCAAGCTTCACTTCTATTCATTGTCCTACTCCTGCAAAAGCTCTTGTCCATTAGGGGACAAGAGAATCCCAGTCCAGGAAGGGGAGAGACGTTGGCTTGTCACTGTCCCCCTTTCCAGGTGTGCCCCTTGGAGCGACTGGCTGACAGGCCAGGATGAGCCAGGATGCTGGCCCCTGCTTTTTAGACCAGTCCTCTCTGTCAGCCTGGGTCCTGCCTCTGTACAAACGTTTGCAATTCAGTTTGACTGGTCACTCCTAGGAGATGCATCTTACGTGTAACATCTTCTCTGAGTCCAATTGCAGGGGTATGTTAAAACCTCAAGTTACATGTTATTTATTCCAGTATTTTAAAATAATTATGTATTTCTTTGTTGGATTACAATAGAATACATTCATTGTGGAAATATAAAAATGCAACTCAAAGTCACCAATAAACACCATTCAGACAGACTCACATTTAGATGGGCTTTTTAAAAAAATTCCTTTATCATCCATCTTGTTCTACACATATAGCTTCTTCTACAGCCATGTATCTCAATCCTATTAACCTTAGCATTCTTTTGAAATGTGATAGAATGTGCATAAGATAATATTTATAATTTTAGCCATTTGTACTACATAATTCAGTGGCATTAAGTATATTCCTGTTATGCAATTGTCCTTACCGTCCATCTCTAGATCTGTCTTATCATCCTACACAATAATTCTCCATCAGGAGGGATCATTTTGAAGTTATTATTTCTTATAGGAGAGTTGATTTTATTGAGCTGCATATTTATTTTTAAAGTATTTCCAAAAATATCCTAAGTGCTTTGCTAACTAATTTTAAAGCTGCATTATGGTATTTTTGAGCTATCTCTAACCAAATGGTAGTCTAGTAAAAATTTAGTTGCCTTTACATGAAGAAACTTAAGCATGTATTTTTAAAGGGTTGGAAATATAAATAGTGAGCAAATTTTTTTAATAAATAATTAATCATCAGTAACATTCCACTGTGGAGGACAATAGTTCTGTAAGAAAGTCCATCACAGGCCTTTCTCTTTGTGTGAGGCCAGAGTGGCCCTTGCTTCTCAGGTCAAGGTATTTTAGCTGGCCAGCTGAGCAGGAAGGAAGTTCTCTAAAATCAGGGAAACACAGCGACATAAATTCCACTTGACAAGATACATGGCTTTGGAGCGGACGGATGCCAGCTCTGCCTGCATGTGCTTCTGTAGAGCTGGCTTGTACACATTCAGCGTGGGACACACAGTGGGCCTGGCTGCTGGCTGGCCCTGTATGAAGAGGTGAGGGAAACTCAGAGCCTCTGTCTCACACAACTGCGACTCTACCCCTTGCCTCCTACCTCTGTGTTCTTTCTCCTGGATTCAAAGCTTCCCATAGCTCTTGATGAAAATTGGTCACTGGCAAAGTGAAGTACTGAAGTCTGCTGGGGATGTTGTCCACTGTGGAAGGAGGAAGGTATGGAAGGGACTGAGGAGTCAGGCCCACCTTTGTCTTCCCAAGAGGTGTGACTTGTCCACAGCAGGGACTCTGCAGACAGGCTTTCTAGGTCCACATCTTGGTCCACTTGTTAGCCAGGTAAACTTGAATGGTCTAATCTCTGCCTCTTGATCCCCTCTTCTATAAAAAGAAGGATTGCCCTCCAACTTGAGCTCCCTGCAAACAGCTTTTGACACAGATCTCTGCCATATGTATATAATATGTGATCAAAATACATAGTGATGTTTATATTTTTAAATGTATTGCAGCAAAAGACACATTGTCATTAATGCCTCTTGGCCTACTCCCTCTGGTTCAAATATTTTTATACATATCCCATCATTATTGCTACTTTCTGAAGCAATTCTAGGAGTCCTTTTGTGAGTGTCTTATAAGGTATGATTAAAAAAAAATAATGAATGTTACTGACAAAGCAAAAGCATTTCAGTGCATCTTCATCTTCATTATTCACTGAGTCTGGCACTGTGTGGCCCTGGTCCTTCCCCACAGTCAAAATGATCATGAGAGGTAAGTGGTTTGAATTGATTCAAGACATCAAGACAGCCTCAAGAGTGTGACTAGCAACACGGGAAAGGCCTTCCAGAACTGTTTCAGACAGTGGCAAGAACAACAGTTTGCATATGTTTAAAGTAGGGGGAGGGTATTTTGAGGGGGTTAATGGAAAAGTGTCTTTTACTCTAGTAATTTTAGAATTTAAATAGTCGTTGTTTTTTTCAATCACGCTGATGTAGTCACCACCGAGGCAGTAGCCGAGCCCTGGAGAGTTCTGGAGGTGGGAAGGAACTGGGCTGGGCCTCACGTTTCTCATCAGCCAGTCACTGCCTGGCTGGGTCTGGGAAAGGACATGGCCCAGGGCCCAGCAGTTCCTCATGGTGGAGGGTAATTCCCAGAAAGGGATGTTGCTAGAACCCCAATGACCAATATTCTTAGGAGGTGGGGGACAGTGCCTTAGGGCCTAAAGAGAGGTGCTGGACAGAGCCACCCACCTACCTCAGATCTCCTATAGATGACAGCAGGGCCTATGTTATAGGGTTGTGAGTGTCACCAGTTAGCACAAAGTCCTTGCTTCACTGATAATGGGAATGAAAACTGAGGCAGCAGCATAAAGTTATAGGCAAAAGTTCTAACTGGAAAGCAAAACTGGGAAGGGGCTTCTGCTTGACTTGCTGAAAGGGATACAGTTCTGGCAAAAAAAAAAAAAAAAAAAAAAAAGCAAATAGATCAAACTGGCCCACTAACAAAGGAAAGGCACAGGCTTTGAAATGGTGCCAAGGTGGGCTAGGGTCTGCTTGATCGTTAACCCAGTTCTGGTTTTGCAGCTCTAGAGAAGTCCTTAGGGACTCAAAGGAGCAGCTCGGTCCCCCTGAAGTGACTGTTTCTGTTTAGGGGTAAAACTGCATCTCGGTTTTATAGAGGCCTTGCTGGCATCTAAGATGACTTGGTAGTTTTAGGGCAAAGACTGGAGCCCTTCAGGAGCCCATTCCAGGGGTCCTGAGCAAGACATACCTGCTGGCAGCTGGATGTCCCTGCAACCCTCTTACTTGGTATCTTCTGAAAGGGGAGGAGGTAGATTAGGTAATTCAGGGCTAATAAGCTTTGTATGACCAGATTTTAGACATACATTCCTTGAATGATGAACATGTCAATTTGTAAAGTTAAGCAGGGAGCTGACCCAAAGTTTTAAGACAATGAAAGAAACACACACAAAATAAAGGTAAAGAAATGGCAAGCTTTATTCTGTTTCTGGTTACCCACTGAGCATCTGAAGGCCCAGGTGAAGTCACTGTTTTTTGAGCAAAAGCAGCTCGAAGTCCCTGACCGCCTCAGAGGGGAACAGCAATCGCGCTTCTAGCGTTTAACGGGCTAATTTTCCTTAACAGCCTGGCTTACAGGTTACCTACCTAGGAATTTGTTTGTCCCCTGTCCCTCAGCAGTGATCCCCAAAGCTTGATTCTCACCTAAGTTATCCTTGGAGATGCTTTGAAAGGGGCATCTTAAGTGCCTTTCTTTACCTGGCTATAATAATACAACTGGTTCTTGGGGTTAGTACAATTGTTTTTGGAAGAATGGAGGGATAAGGAAGAATGCACAGTGTACTTTTAATGGGTGATGGGCCCCCAGCTGAGGCCAGGAGTTCTCTGACCTGTCCCTGGAGGTCTCCACTCTTTTTCACAGGAATTAAAAGGATTTGTATTGGTGGAGTGCCTGGAGCATAGTGTATGCTAAATTAGTTCGAAAGTGAGGAGGGTGGATGCATTTGAATACCAGCTTCACTGTGCTCTGAGATGCTCAAGCCTCTATAATTAATTTTTGAGAAGATCCTGGAATTCCTAGGTGCCTGGGTCACCGTTCAGGTGGATTCTTGCGGCTCTTGCCATTGTTAGTAATTTGCGTTCTCACATCCAAAAGTGCATAACACAGCACACTTCCTTCCATCCATCTATACACACTCCTAAATGAGTGATTTAGAGGTATCCTATTGTTCATGTAAAAAGCTATCAATGTATCCCAGTGGTTTTTAAACATGTTTTTTACAAGAGATTTTATATAGAAGCCCAGTATCATTGCCTCTCATTTAACATTTCCATTCACATTAATAATTAGCAAGCAAATATCTGCAGTACTGAAAAGGAACGGGGTTCCTGGGTCTGGGCCTCTGTTCTGCTTACCTGGATCAGGCCACCAGGAAAGGTCTTGGAGGCAGCAAAGCTCTCTTGGTACCACTGCAGCTGCACAAAAGGGAGCCATCTTAGCTGCCCAGACCAGCACCTTCATTTTAGTAACCGTGTATTTGTTTACATTAACCCGTGCTGTAAAAATATGACTCATGTTCACAGCAGCCAGATGAGGTTTCTTTTTCAGTGTTTTTAAAGCAGATATTTGGGAGAAAAAGCACAAATGATGTGTGATGTGTGAAAACCATGAAGGTAGCATTGCTGTGTAGGAGGATTAGAAAACACTGACCCCCTCCGTGCTTTATCTTTACTTTATCTGAAAGCCGCTGTGGTCATCCCCTTGAAAGGTTAAGACATGAATCAGAAAAGAGTGGGAAAGAGAATCGGCTGGATCCATCACTGGCAGAGCATCAATTTCCTGCGTCAGCTGTGTGCAGTTTCTCCAGCAGCCAATGATGTGCTGCTTTTACCTGCAGAGGTTTTTGTGGTAGTGCTAATGGCCTTTTTGTTTAATGCCCTTTTGCCTCATTCTTGTGTTTTTAACAATAAAAAAATGGCACTAAGCCAGAAGCTGGTGTCCACTAAGCAAACAGGAGTCCAGCTGCTCTGAGTGGAGTTGGCATTGAAGTGTGGCCCTAGAGCACAAGAGGCCCCAGCCGTGGAGTCCTTGCATGCATCCTTCCTTGCAGACATGTTGATTCCAAGTGGGTAATTAACTTTACAGCAGAGGCTTCTGCCACTGACAGCTACAGGGCAGAGTCTTACTGGGATTCACCTCTCTGTGGCTAGTTGCCAGCACATGGCCTGGCACAGGGTGGTAAATGAACAGACACACCAGAGGTATCTTATCACCACCCCTGCTCCTGCCTCTCCATCCTTGCTCAGAGATTTCCCAGATTAGACCCACAAGAAGGACTGACTGGAAGTGGGGAAGGGCAGGTAGAAGGGTGGCAGGATGAGGAAAGAGTTAGATGACTGAGCTTATGAGTAAATAGATGCAGCACTTGGGAGGCTGAAAATAGGAGTATCACTATGAGTCCAATCTGTGCATTGAGACCCTGTAGACCCTGTACTAAGTGCATTTTTTTAAATGAGTAAATAGATGGATGGATACATAGGTATGTGGATGATATGGATGGGGGATGGAAGGATGGAAGGATGGATGATGAATACATGGGAAGATGGATATGTGGATAGGTGGATGGATGGACAGTTTAATAATGGATTGATACATGGGTGCATAGTGGGTTAGTAGGCAGGTAGGTAGACAGAATAGATAGGTAGATGGATGGGTGGAGGGTGGTTCGTGCTCAGCAGACCAAAGAAAGGTGGGTAATCACAGGCTGTCTGCCTCATTCTGATCTCAGAGGCAGTGGCCCCAGTGTCCTTTCCTGTATAAGCCCTGACCTCCAAATAGTTTTTGCTGCACTTCCTGATGGGAGGCCACATCTTGTCATCTGACTCAGAAATCCACGTTTCATCTGCTACTTTTATTCTTCACTCACACCTCACCTTTTCAGAGACTGGGCCTCATTAAAATCTGTCCTCTACCAGTCGTGCTTTGAGGAAGCTCCTTGTTAGGGCTTTCTGCTGTGAAATGGATCGTACTGGCCCATGTGAGTGCCACCCTGAATGCTAAATACTGTTATGAGCAGATTTAGCCTAGAGATGTTCCGGAGTTGTCAGTTCAGATGTTCATAGGATTATATTTTCAAACATCATCACACATCCTCTGTGACAGACTTGATTACTGTGATGAACTAGTTTCCTTCCTTTGAGAGATGTTGCAAAAATGATTCTGAAAGCATTTCAGCAAAATGCAGGGCAAAACTGAAGTGACGTTATTTCCTTCGGGTGGCTCATTTAGCTTGCTGGGAGAGGCAGCTTTGTGTGGAGGAAAGAGCATAAGAAGAGGAGTCCACAGAAGGAGATCTGTGTGCTGTCCCAGCTCCTCGGCCGCTGCTGACCTCAGGGAGATCTCTCGTCTTCCCATTTGCCTCTGCAAAATGAGACCAGTGACCAGGGGCTCCTGCAGGGGGTGTTCAGAAATGAAGACAGCCTCACAGCAAACTGTGACAGCCGTGTGACCACAGGAGTACGGTGGAGGAGGAGAGAAAGCTGTGCCTCAGTAGCTGCTTTGCCTAAGAAGGAGAAATCAGCTATGTACAGTGAAAATTTCTTCACTGATTGCCTCACTCATGTCCAGCTCTGCATTCACACAAAGAATACAGAAAGGAATGAGATACGTTTGACATTCACACTGCTTGGCATGATGGCCACCAGCCCCACTCCGGAGTACTTGGAATATGGCTAGACCCCAAATGTAAACTGCTCACTGGATTTTAAACTGAGTATGAAAAAAGGTGAAAATATCTCAACATTGTATACTGATTACAGTTACAATTATGTTATTTTGGATTTATTAAGTATATAAAATCTATCATTAATGTTAAAATATTAATTTCCCCTATATATTTTTGGGATGGATGAGGGAATCAAACCCAGGGAGTGCTCTACCACTGGACTACAACTGTGTCTTCTTTAATGTGAATCCTGCATTACTTAAAATGATACATGGAGGGGCTGGGGATACAGCTCAGTGGCATAAGCTCCTTCCCAGCAAGTGCAAGGTCCTGAGTTTGATCCTCAGGACTAAAAAAAAAGGAAAATGATACATGGAGATGGCCTTATATTTTCACTGAACGCTGTGGTTCCATTGCAGGGTCTCCCATAGCCCTTCCATATGAGACAGTCAAGCTCCAATCCTCTTTCTCTTCAGTGCTTCAACTGTGAATTGCATCCCTGCTGATTGGAGTCCAGTTAACATTTTATGTAACTTAGTCTTGAATATGTAGGAAAAAAAAAAAGACCAGGTAGGAGGTTGCCTAATATAAGGTAGAGGCCAGCTTACAAAAATGCTGAAGCTCACAAGTCTCATGGTATGTACGTTTAATTACTGCTGTGATTGATCAGCCACAAACTCTCTGTGTAAATGTAAGAAGAATGCAAAAGTTGTGCATGTGCATATGTGTGACTGTAGATGTGCATGTGTGCTGACATGTGTGTGTATGTATAGGACCACAGCCTGCGATTGGAAGTGACCTAGATTCTCTCTCCAGCACACAGGATCTTTAGTAAGCCATATGTAGTAATAGTTTAATCCACCTAACCACTGTCAATTCCCCTTCAGTAATTTGGCAGAGTCTCTGCAGCCTGCGTAGTTCTGCAGTGTTTTCCCCAGTGCACAGAAAAATTCCCTGTTCCTACTCAAATCTAGCAATTCCATCAACAAGCTTATGAAGATCTACTTCAATAATCCACGGGTAATGACTTTAGCTGCTGGACAGCTGTCTTGAGAATTAAAATCCCCTTGGAGCAGGGCATCCTGAGGTTCTCAACTCCAGCACAATAGAAGCATATCCTGATCCCCCTCCAGTCCCCATCACACAGCCATGGAGTTTGTAGCAGATATCAGCTGGGTCTTCTCCTGGCTTAGACTTCCCACCCTGACCTGTATGAGTGGTAGTGACCATAAGAGAGACAGTGGAGCTGATCTGACATCTCCCTGCTAGGAAGTCAGTGAGTCTTAGCAGGGTCGAGGTCCCTAGCTCAGCTCCTCCGAAGCATAGAAAGCATGTTGCTTGGTATGTGATAAGAGGAGGGGCTGTTGGATCTCTCAGGCCTCCTGTGACTCTCAAGTAGTGAAAAAGAAAAAGATTTCAGGTGGAAACCAGCCCCCAAAGGTCTCAGTTTCCTTGGAGCAATCGCCATGCAGGAAACGCGATGAGTACCATTTTACAGAAAAGAGAACTGAGACCCAAGAGATCACATAGGTTACCCAAAGCCACAGAGGGGCAAGTGGTGGGGATCAGACATCCATGCTGAGGCCAGCCACTTCTAATGCCCTCTGTGACTGTGTATCCCTTTTTCCCACTTCCCACCAGCCTCCATGGAATCCTTTGTAACCTAAGTTTTCATCACCACACCAACCATGTTTCTACAGGGAAATATGTGTGGGTGTCATCTTCCACTCCTCCCTTAGAGTCAGCCTTGCTCCTCCACCTCCACAAAAACCAACCGCCATTCTCTTCCCACCATCCTGCGCCCTCGTCCCTTCTGTCACACATTCTTTCTGACTCACTTTCACACTTACCAGATGATTCTTCCTAAATAATGTTTGACCAAGGTCCTCCTTATCCGAACCCCTCATGGCTCCCCACTGCCTTCAGAATCTAGCTCGGAGGAGAGGAGCACCGCCACCAGCCACACCCGAGTTTCCACCATTTCTCCTTGCACTGTCTCCACACAGAAGCAAGAGCAGTTACTCCCCATGTGCATTGGAATTGTCAACCTTCAGAGCTGTGTTCATGTGTTTTTCCTTCACCTCTGCAATTGTTTGTGCATTCAAACAATGGTTTGAATGGAACAGGGCATCCTGATGTTCTCATAGGAGACCAAGATTCAAATCATTTTTGGGGAACTCTATGTGCCAAGCACTGTGCTGGGAGTCAAGGAAACAAAGGAAATAAAACAAACCATGATCCTTCACTTCTGAGAGTTTCTAGTCTAGTGCAAGCAGAAACGCACACAGTAACTGACATCTCACATGGGCACATGGTATGGTATGATAGAAGGCAGTGGTTGCTGTTCAAAAAAAAGGAAAGAAGAATATGAAGGGCAATGAGGACTGGAAGTGTCCCCAGAGGAGGAAGAGCAGAGAGCTTTCCACAACATGGCTGGGAGGCTTCATTCCAAAAATAAGGTTTGAGGAAAGTGTAGAGTGGTCTGCCGGTTAGCTCAGTTGTTTAAGCCCCTGCTTATGCAAACAGTCAGGTGTAGGATATACGGTTCAATCGCCAGCTCCACATGCCTTATCAGAGCCGCCCTTAAGGCAGCCTGAGCCAGCCAAAAGGTGTTGATGGAAGCAAGGGAGTGAGTTGTGCCTGTGAGCAGGGAGTGACACAAAGCCCTAACATGACATCATCAGGAGTGCCCAGGGAGGGAGGGGTGCTTCTGCCTCCTGCCAAAACAGAGGAGTAACAGGAACTGGACCTACCTTCCTGTCACGAACAACTGGGAAACCAACCCAGACATGTGGGGGAAGCATTTTTATCCATGAGACTGTATGCCTTTGAGGACTAAGATCCCCGAATCGAGGAGCACAAGGTGACTCGACACTGGTCAGCTTACAGCCTGGTGGGCATCTAGGCTACAGGGTGGGCAAAAGGAACCCAAACAGAGCCTGCAGTCTTGCTGAGTGGAGGAGATAATGTACAGAATTATAGGAGACCAAGGAGGCTATGACTGTCAGGGAACGTACCAGGAGAGGGAAAGCTGCATGAAGATATACGCGTGATTCCCTGGGGCCTCAGCTGAGTCTTACCAAAGCATGCTCTGTAATAAGGACAGTCCCTAAAGCCAGGTAAAGACCCAGCAGAGAGGAGGCAGAAGACTCCTCTGAGTTCAAGCAGGGCAGAGTTCATGTTCCCACCAGCCTGGGTGGAAAAACTTTGCAATATATAAGGAGAATACTGAGAAAGGGGTCAGTATCATTAGGAGGGTAGAACTCCTAATTCCATAATTCCTAATTCCATAAGACAGTGGCTCTGGCCCCACCTAACAAGGCTTAACAGCAAGACTCAAAGAACCAAATGCTTTCCAAAGAATGTAATCATGTCCCAGACAAAGCTTAATAGTATTTTAAGGAATATTTTGCCAACTCTAGCATTCTATGAAGGATCTGACATGTAATGAAAAATTTCCATGCAGACAAAGAAGCTAAGTGTATGGGAATTACAAAGAGGCCAGTGTGGTTGGGACAGTGTCAGTTGAGAAGTTGGAGAGAGCATCATGGAACTCTAGACTGCAGGAGACATAGCTATTTAAAAGGACTCAAGCCAGTTGAGGTGGTGACAGGCTTTTGAGTGCCCTTGCAGACTAAAAAGCTCACCTGCTCTGCTCTAAAGTCCTCGGGACCCACGGACCCACTGGCCTGTCCTTAGTAGGTTACCCTTGTGCTGACGCCCCTGCCCACAAGCAGGCCTTACACTGCTGTCTGAGAAGGACCAGTCCAGTGGACAGGGAAGAAAAGGCTGGAATAAGAAGGAAAAGAGACTTCCCATTTGGGATGAGGACGAACCTGAGGTTCTGCTTTAATCCCTTCTACACTGTCAGACCCAACACTTGCAAGATGTGTGACCTTGGAAAATTTTTGTCACTACCATGCCATGTTTGCCTACTTGACTAAAGATACTGATTAAGTGCTACCTACTTCTAAACAGAATTTAGAAGCAGCTTTCAGCAAAAGACACATATACAATAAGATCACTGAGATACGAATAAGAGATACAACACACACCAAAAGCCTAGGCTGGTGTCATTACCTTAATTATGAACTAAAATGAACTAGAGGGTTGCTGACTGATAAAGAGAACAAAGCCTCCTTTTCTTCATCTATGAAATGGGGTTGATGATCCCGCCAGCCCACCCTAGAGGGCTACCACAGTTATCAAGGCTGCAGATGAGACTGCATCACCCAGAACCCTACTAGGCATGAATAGGAACCAGATCTACCCAAGGACAACAGCAAGGTCCAGGCTGTAGTGTCTCCATTCACCAGCTCCAGGTCTGCTTCCATATCACCCAGCTCACTTCTGATTCCAGTCATCACAACAGTAAGTGCAGCAAAAGAGGACTTTGCTTCCTGCATAGCAGTGGCAAAAATCTCTTTGAGCTCTTTAGTTTTGATTGGCTGGCTTGAGTTAAGTGGTCATCCTGGAACCAATCATGTAGCTGGAGCATAGACTGCATGTGTTGGCCAAGTCTAAGTCATGTGCTCCATCCCTGATAGAGCCAGCTCATAGAACATTGATGGAACATCTCTGTGTTGATATTTCTTTTTATCTCCTCCCCTAGATATGTTGTTCCACATCCATTTTTTGCCCTGCTCTGTACCCAACAAAGCTGATCCCACAGATGACATCACCTACATCCCCTGATGTTTAGCTTCCTGTTGAATTGGTACAGTGGAGAGATAGACAGGAGATGGGGATCCAAGAGGAGAGGGAGAAATCAAGGTACAGCCTTCTCCTCCCTGCAGGCCTTGGGGCCGCATCTCCTGAAAACGCTGTGCCCAAGACTAGCTTCTCTGCATCTCCTGCCTTTGTGAAACTCCAGTGACATTCTTTATTTGCCCCTTGGACCATAGGTATGGTACCAGCTTCTGCCATAGTCAGTCTTTGAGGACATCATCCCCCTTGTCAGCTCCCATAATCTGCTCCCTGCTCTCTAGGAGGTCTTAATGAGATCTCCACTTTTGAACCCCCCAATGAATTGTGTTTCCTCCCATGACCTGTATTATTTCTCTATTGTGTCAAGATCAATTGTCCTGAAGTGGAGTAGCTTAAAGCAAAAAGAGCTATTCATTATCTCACAGGATCTGTGGGCCAGGAATTCAGGAATTGGCTGAAAGCTGGCTTAGAGACTCTCAGATAATGTAGGCATGATGTCCAAGAGGACTCAGTCACACTGTGGCTTCCTAGAGCTGGAGCATTTGTTTCCTACAGGACTGTCACATGACAGGTATTGAGCTGATGCTGGTTGTTGACAGTAGAATTTGGTTGCTTGCTATGGTGACCTCTACAAAGCACCTCTTGGGTGTGTGTCCTCATGGCATGACACTGGCTTCCATCAACATATGTGATCCAAAGGAAGACCACAAAAAGGCTGAATCCACGCTGTCTTTTTTATAACCTACACTTGGAAATCACACCCTGCCACTTCTGTAATATCTCCCTGGTTACAAAGACCAGCTCTCAGTGTGGGAAGGCACTAAATAAAGGTGCAATGACCAGGAGGTGAGAATCATTGGGGGCTGTCTTGGAGTGTGGTCATCACAGCCCTCTGAATTAAAAAAAGTATTCTTATACCCAAAGGCAGATCAGTTGTTGAGTGAGAAAAATAATGTCCACTGTAAAGTTCATTGGCATCTACAAACCAAGTAAAAATCCTGTTAACATAAGGGTTTTAAGTTTCAATTTACCAACACATCTTGTGTCTTGACCAGGACTCATAGAAGAGCCACAGGGAAAGAAGTAAGCCCTCCTCAAGCCCAAGCTGGATGGGAGAGAAGAGGGGAGAGAGCCCAAAAGGATTTCTGAATTTGTCTTTTACAATGGGCCCTACCAGCCCTAAAAACAACCCATGACACCCAACCCTATGTTCTCAGGCCGCCTCAGCATCGCACAGCCATCATTGTCATACATGTTACCTGAAACTGGCCTTCTGACCCTCAGGAGCTCCCAAGTCCTCAATGCAGCAGTCTTAATCCCAACCTTCCCTTCCCCTCTGCCCTTTCTTTTCTCCTCTGCCAGTGCCTATCTCTTAATGAAGGAGTTTTCTTTGATGGACTATTTTTAGGCTTAGCTATGATACCACATGCACAGTCCTCCAGCTGTACGGGGAGCCATTTTGGCTTCTGGTAGGACCTAAACCAAGAGGGAGAATGGGCTTTCAATCAGGTTTTCCAGGGACACCTGCCTGCTGGCCTAGTCTGCTCTTTGCAAAGGAGTGGAAGACACAATGATTCATCCTGCTGAGCTCCTATAGCCCTGTGCATCTCCTTTCCACGTAGTCATTTGTTTCTCTTAGTTATCAGTTCATATTCATCCTGCTGAGCTCCTGTAGCCCTGTGCATCTCCTCTCCACGTAGTCATTTGTTTCTCTTAGTTATCAGTTCATGGCAACTAATACTGCTGACTCTGGAGAGGCCAGGCTTTTTTAAAATTTTTTTC
>NDGN011109517.1:0-11636 GCA_002564285.1 Tympanoctomys barrerae | reverse complement strand
GCCGGTTAAGTGTTTACTTTAATTCACATCCTGTGCGACCCTATGGGAAAAGTTTTAACTAATACTGGGGAAAATCCCACAGGGTTACACAGGATGTGAACGGGGCCCGTACTAAACTACCTTCGACTTCAAAAATAAAGTCGAATAGGTGAGTTTCACTTTCTGTTTTGTCATACGTTCCACTTTTGGGCTCCTAAAGTTTAGATGCATAGACTCTCCGCATTTCGGAGCTAGCAATGAAAGAGAATCCCAACAGTCTCACTGTCTTTTTAAAACTCCTATTTCTCTCGGTTGTCCAGCAAAATCTTCCTGGCAGAAGATGCAGATGTGCGGTGCGCTCCGGCGCAGGGCAGCGGAGGCTCCTGAGAGCTGCCCATACCTGCGGGGCGCGATTTCAGCTGCCCTTTCCATTTCCTGTGGAGAACACACATCATACCACTTCCCCTATAGAAAAAAGAAAGCAGCCCGATTTAATTGCTGATGGAAACACTGTCATACTTTCCACTGGCTAGGCTTGAAACCATTACTGATCTAACCTTCATTAATTTTTCCACAACAATTTGCAGAAATGTCAGGAAGCAGCTGTATGCAGACTGATTAATTGTTCTTGTCACCAGTACTTGGCCATTCATATTCTCTTCTCTCCCTCTCTCTCTCTCATATGCATAAATATATAATTCAGTTCAAAAATAATATCTAGATTTTTCTTTTTTTTTTTTTTTTGGTAGGTAGGGTGAGTGCTATGTGTTACTTTGAAAAGCATAGAATTTTGTTTGCTTGTTTGTTTTCCACTGACCCGAATCTGCTCAGATCTGGAGGAGACCCCCATGAAGCTTGGGACAGCATCCACGAAGGAAAAGACCGCTTCCTGCCGATTACTCAGATCTGTTCAAACAGACGCTTAACGATTCAAGCCTTAGAGCAACACTGCATGTATTAGTCACTAACAGGAGCTAAAATTCACTGCAAAATGTGAATTACAAAATCAAATGCCCTTTTTTTTTTCACTTTCTCTCCTCCCTCATTTCAGGTTGGGCTCTGCCATCTGTCTCGTCCCATCACATGTGCCATGTGTGCCTGGTGAAAGCCAGTGAACGGTGAACCTCAGAAGCCTACCTGGAGTAACCACCTAACGCCTCAAACTGTGACCCCGCAGGATCTGGGCCCTGGGGGAACCGGTTCTCACAGGCCTGGGCTCCTGGCCTGCATTCAAGACCTGCAGACTCTATCTAGCTGGCAACAATGAAAGCTCGTGTTCAAGAAGAGAAACAGTAAAACTTTAAAACAGAAAAGGAAAAAACAAAACCCTAAGAATTTCGAAGTGCATTTGTAAACATTACTGAGAGGGCTTCCAAAGCGAAGAAGATGCGGGCACTGTCACACACGTGCAATACAGAAAGTCAGTCCAAATCTGGCATTTTACAACTACTCAGTTTACTACTCAACTTCTTAGGAGGGAACATGTTTTTCTTCCCCTATGTTTCCTGAATACATAGAGCAAAGGATTAAAGCTGAGCAGATGTTGAACCAAATGACCCAGCACCTTTCAGAGACAGCTCTGAAAGGCAGCTGGACAGCGTTCCAGGTAGAACTACATACAAAATTTCTTACAAAGTCCTTCAAATTCAAAACTTCATCACAGATGTGTGCATTTGCCAAACCAAAGGAAAAAATGGAGATTGGAAAATAATGACGTACAGCATTAAAGTAATAACTAAACACACGGCATCTTGGCCAGGTCATGAGGTCTGGAACTGGAGCTTCTGCTCGCAGGCCTGTCTCTGCCTTGGAGTGGACACGTCACCAACAGCAGGGGAGTTACTTCACCTCTCTGTGCCTAATTTTGCTCATATATGAAATGGGAATAAAGCATTCGAATCATTAAGGGAAATGCACAGTGTTTACAAATGCCACGAGGAAGTGAACTATAAATATTAGCTATTGATTCTGCATTTTTTTGTGGGCACTCAGACATATATTAGTCTAAATCTAAGAAAGAAAGAATATGCCAGCACTTCCTAATTTAAGAAAGCACACTGAGTTGACCGGAAACCTTCTCCATAATGGGGCAAAACTCATAGCCTGAAATCCTACCATGAGAACTGAATGAAACAGGATACCATGAAGCAGATCACAAATGCCCCTAAATGCCCATGCTATAAAGAGTTAGTCACCAGGCTGTGGTGCCGCTGGGAGGGGTGGAAGGAAGTTAAGTCACTGGGAGGGACCCTTCATGGCAACAGTGGGACTGTGGCTCCTTCCTCTCTTTTTCTGCTTTTCAGCACTGTGAGCAGCTCCGTACTACCACGCACTCCCCACCACGAGCATGTGCCCACCACAGAGCAAACCAGCTGCAGACTGAACCTCTGACACCTTGAGCCAAAAATCAACTCTTCTTCCTGGAAAGTTGCTTATCTAAGTATTCTGTCACAGAAACGGGCAGCTGCCTGACACACTACCAACCTCTCAGTTGCCACAGAACAACACGACAGTAGGGCCAGAAGAGCTGAAGATGACCGCACTTCACCACCACTGCCACGCCAGGAGGTGGGAGAAGCCACCACAGCTCAGGAAGTGCAAATAAAAGAGCAGCAGCCCTGACCTTCACCACAGCCAGAGCAGTTGCTGAAGAAGACAAAGGTACTCGTTCTATGACCCCACAGTCAGCGCTGGGAGCCAGGACGCCGCACCATGCAGGAAGGACACCGCTTTCATTCCTCTTCCACCGCGACCTCAAGTACCTCACATCCTCTAACGTTTTAATCTGCAGTGAAACACGGCGTTACACTCACATCAGAGCTTCCTGGTTGTCTTGCTGCTGCAATCCTCTTAAATAGTCTGAGACCCATGTGGATCCTTTTGTAGAATAATGCTTTAAGTTGCATAAAACACTCAGTACCATTTGTATTGTTTTATGGTGCTTTGTTTCTGTCTTTGTTCTTGGTATTTGTTTTTGCTTCCTCCTCTTGAAAATAAAATAAAACAATAAAAAATTAAAAGGCACTTTGGATTATAAATGATAATGGAATACAACTATCTCAGAGAATGAAGCAAAGTTGTGGACAGTAATAACGTGCGTGTGCTAACAACAAGGAGCAACGTATGGCGCGGGTATATCATCCATCATCATTTTGAGCAGTTATTATTGTAGAAACACTTTGAGATATTAGCCACCACAGGAAGGTGATGTGAAACTACCTGTCATCTCAACTGTGGACACTGTCACAGATGCTGTTAAAGCTGTCATTTGTTTCTTGCATTAATGACAAGAGGAGTGCTAAAGTTCATTTAGAGGTCATCAAAAATAGTCATTTCTTTCTCAACCAAATTCTCTGAATTCGGTCCATGTGTGGTTATGATTTCCAATTTAAGTAAATAATAAATCACTTTATGGGCCAGCCAGATGGCTCAGAGGATTAAAGCACCTTCTTAGGCAGGCGCATGGTTCGGAGGTTCGATCCCCAGCGTGCCATGCCAGTCCTGGACGCCCCTGGGGCGCGCTGAGATGGTGACTGAGACTGAGTGTGGTGGCGTGTGCCTGTAATCCCAGCGCTTGGGGAAGCTGAAAACAGGAAGATCACTATGAGTTTGATCTGTGTAGTGAGACCCTGTAAACCCTACAGACCCTGCACTAAATACAAAAAGTAAATAAACCCTTTCATAATGCCAGTTGTTGAAAATTAATGACAAACTTGCGTCCTTTGTTTTTTCCACAGAAAATATTCATGAAGAGAAATGAAACTATCCCCAACAATTGGACAATTTTTATAGGATACGAGTGTTCCCTTCTCACTCCCTTGACTTGGAAAGGAATGGCACAAACAGCACCATACCCTACCAGCCTACAAACAAATCCATGTTCGGTGGCATTAACACCAACTAGACACTGTTCACCTGCTCACAGGGACCCCTAGTCCCCTGGAAAAGCCCCAGCCAAGCCTGCACTTCTAGGGCTTCAGCAGGGGAGACTGAAAGAAACTGCAGGAGGTCTGACAGCCAGTCACAAAGCCATCTGCGTTTCTTACTTCCGGTGCGGCTCCCCCTAGTGTCACAGGAAGGCACCCCACTGTGGTCCCTACAGATGGTGCCCCTGGAAAGAATGCTAATGCCTAGAAGCCTTGCAGCCTAGAGCACACACAGCTGGCAAGAGGAGTTCTTGCCTTGGGTGTCATGTTTTAGAAATCTACCTACCACAAATATATGCCAAATAAACTTACTGAGAAGTATATAGCACCTCTGTCACCAGCATCTAGCTGTTCTTTAGCCCTTAACACAGATTACGACTATTTAAGTTCCCCAGGGGCGACTTTTCCTAGTATCTTTGCACTGATCAAGACATAACTGAGTGTGAATGCCCTGAAGATTTGTCAGCTATGATGCCGCACTGTGTGCAATTAGACACCATTTCAACAGCAGGGCAGAGTTTAGAAGTCCTGACGCTTACGGTAAATAAAACACATGGTTCCTGACCACTGCTCTCCGAGCACAACAGACTCTTGCAACATAAAGTCTGGCTGTGCTGAGCATCTTTTTCTTGTTCCTCTTAAGATGCTGAGCAGTGGTTCTAGAATTATTAACAAATTAATGCAACTATCTGTAACAACTGAACATGATGCCTGAAGAATATTTCATAATTTCTTAGTCTCAAATTTGTAAAGATGTCAACAACATAAAGCATGGTGTCATTTACACTGACATCTAAATCAATATTTTACACTAACTCTTTAAGTGGTTTTACTACATGAAATAGCTGAGGTCTTAAGTTAAATTTTCTGGAAAATACCAGCCATTTAAATAATTTTGGATTTAAAATGCTTAATATATTCACCAGAATATAGATTTGCTTGCCTTTTAATTTTCACATGCAATTTAATTTTTTTTTCATTTTTTTTTTTCTTTATGGTACCGGGCAATGAATCCAAGACCTTGACACTGCGCTAGAGCCCCAGACCTTTTTCAAATTCTAAAACAGAGTCTTGCTAAGTTGCTAACTTGCCAGGCTGGCACTAACTTGTAGTCCTCCCTCCTCTACCTCCTAGAAGGCGGGGGTACAAGTGCACACCACAAAACCTGGCCATAATTTAGGATGTTTTATAAAATCACTTTGTATAGTTGTAGATTTTTCTACTTATTTCTAATTTATATATTGGATAAAAATACGTTGACAATCTACATACTCACTATACAATTACATTTTATCTTAAAAATCTTTTGGGTTGTTGAAAATGAATGTAAGCCACGACCATGCTATATGTGTCTTCTTTTTTAAGTTCAAAAACTTTGAAAACAGCCCCTCTGACCCCCCCCAAAAAAAAGCAATAGAAAATCGAAAAAATCTGCTTAAACTTGAAGGCTGTAAACAATGAAAGTAAACAAACTTTTCAAGCATGGCCCATCTAAAATTCACTGACATGATACTTCGAATTCTTTATTTAATGAAGATTTAATTATTGTTCAAAACAATGAACAGGAGCCAGAAGTTTCTTTTCATCAAGTCTATTACTTGACCAGGTCACATGAAATAATCCCTGGTAACTTCATGTTCTTTACAAACAAAGATCTCATCACTGATCAAGTGAAGACCATTTCTGAGCCTTCATTTGACCTCTCACCTTACAGATCCAAAACACACTGGTGGCCCAGACTGTCTCCCGGGCTCTGGGTTCGAGGACCCCGACACTCCCAGTTCCCCTCTAAGGCTGTCACGTGAGCAGTGCCATTCGTGGCTTCGCCTCACCACCACCACCTCTACTTTTACCCAGAAGCTCAGAAAGTTTATCAGAAATACCCTGTAGCTGTCTAACACAACGGCTCTATGGGGCTAGGGAGGCAGGAGGTGTACCTGTCGTCCACCTGCGCATCGTCTGCCCCTGTCAGCAGATATAAAACCTAGGGGCCTCTGACTTGGTTTGGAACCTCTTTCTTCTGCCTTTTCCCCAACTCCAAAGTTCTTAGCTTCATACACATCACCATCTCTATATCCCTTACAGTTTTCCCTATTAGACGTTGTAAAATTAATGGCTGGTAGGAGGAAAGAATGACAACATGGTCCAACTGGAATGACCAAAGCAGGCCTCAGAAAGCACTCTTTTGCATTTCTGCTTATTATCTAGTCCTTCAACTACAAGGGTTAATCTTCTACACTTCTATTTTTTTTTTAAATCAGTTCATATGACTGCATCTTGATATGCAGAAGAAGAATGTTTCTTACATATCTGGGTTAAGGGACTGACTCTCACAATGAGCCATAATAACTTTTGTTTAAAGATAAGTATGGAATCTTGCTTGTCCTAAAGAGAGACGTTTCAGAGGCTCTGTAGAAGTATACTGAAGTCCCGTCTTATGCTCACATGTGTGTCTGCATGTGAGTGTGTATGTATGTGCAATAACACACTTGAGAAGTCAAGAGGCTGGGCTGCTTGCCCAACATCTGCAAGTCTTTCTGAGGACCACAACAAGAGCCTTGGTGTCCTGACACTTCAACAAATGCCCTTTCCCATCAGTCACTTTCCCTCCACATCACCATGAAGGACTCACATTGCTGCCCAGATAGCAATATTGTTCTGAGGAGAAATCATTTGTTAAGGCCTTGAAAATGCTAGAAAATAAAACTCAGAAATCGCTGTATTATCCAAAATCATCCTAGATTATTTTATATATTAATACTAATTTGTATAAACTAAAGCATGTCTACTTTTAATAATTTAGAAATTACATGGAACATTTCCAAACTCAATTCCGTAAGACACCTCAGAGAGGGTTTGAGTAATATTATCATCATGAGAAAAAAGATCTGAAATGTGTTATGCAGAAAATGTTAACTAATTGCATCTGTTCTGAAGAATAATTCACAGTGCCAACATTTAAGTGGAATTATTTTAATTTCATGTCTCACCAGATTTCTAGAATACATCATTACACATATAAAATAGTGATGTATAAAAGATGATTATAATTCTAACAAGTATCTTTAAATAAATAATTGAATTTATCTTACTGTATTATTTATTTCTGTATTCTAAGTGAAATCCTAAGAGGAAAGACTTTCTACCCTATATTCTGTATATAATAGGATGCTCCTTGAAAAAAACAAAAGTGAAATGTATCTGATTACATATTCCTTTTCAGTATCTGAAATTAGCTCCATAAATGTATTATTATTTAATTCTTAGTTTAGAAAAATACCTATGTATATGTTTAAGTAGCAGAAGAATAAAAGCTTATTCTTTTTTACATTTTTATTAGTCATATTCGTTATATAGATTAATGGGTTTTCACTTTGGCAGATTTGTACATGTACCTAAGATTTTTATGAAAAAAACTTTCATAAAAAATAAGAGAATAACTCAGCTTTAAACAGTTTCAGTTTTATTGTATCTAGCAGAAAAAGTGTTAACTAACCAATCTATTTTAAGATTGGTTACTGATAACTATTCTTACCATTTAGCAGAGGTTCACCAAACATGCTTTAAAATACACATATGAAGGCCAGCGAGATAGCTCAGAGGACTAAACGTCTGCTTAGGCAAGCACAGGGACCAGGGTTCGATCCCTGGCACCACATGCCACATACCCCCACATCCCCCCCAGCACACTGAGCCCCCCACAGAGTCCAGGTGTGGTGGCACACGCATGCCTGTAATCCCAGCGCTGGGAAGGCTGAAAGCAGAAGGATCGCTATGAGCCCTAGCTGCATAGTGAGACCCCATACCAAATACATCTTAAAAAAAAAAATGCACATATGGTTCCGGATATTTCAAAAAGGTTAAATCCCTTTGACCTATAAATGATCAAAGACAATTTTATAATGAATTATTTAGTAATTTATCAAAATGATGCTGTCATGTACCTCCTGATCAGATGGCAACTTTATATCCACATATAATCTTAAATTTCATATTGCTTAGGACCCACCTTAACATACATTTAAAAACTCTTGCTCTAGCTTGCATCTATCAGAGTGAAGAACAGAAGGAATGGACCAATTCCTGTCCTGAATGAATGAACAAATGAATGAATGAATGAATGAATGAATGAATGAATGAATGATCTAGATGCACATATCACACTAATTCTCCTTCTCTCCTCCACAAACATAGACATAAAATGTATACACATGAGTGTATATATATATATAGACAAATATACACAAATTGCATGTTTTTTAGAAATTAATGCCACAGTGAAAGTTTTTGTCTGGTTGTCATTACATAAGTATCATGCAAACATTTTTGTTTAGCTTTAGAAACAAAAGAAGTCAAGATTAAGAGTTCAATGACAGGGGCTGGGGAGAATGCTCAGTAGAATAAGTGCTTCCCTGGCAAGCGCAAGGGTCTGGGTTCAATACCCAGTTAAGAAAAAAAAAAAAAAAGTTCAATGACAAAGGTCCCACAGGTCTGTTAGTTTAAGGTGGCACTATGACTATTTAATTGACATGGTACACACTCTGTCAGATACTCACAAATATGTATGGCAAGGCAAAGAAGGGGGAAAAAACTACAGCCTGCAGCCCGTTTTCTCCTACAACATAAGCCAGCTTGAATATAAATAGGCTAACTCCTGCACAGCACAAACCTGTCATCTACAGCTCCAGTTGGAAATTACAAAATGAAGGAAGAAAAGCCATAATAACAATAAACCCTAAGAGACTGGTTTCACTAGGTCTGCTGGCGTCCTCACCTCCGAGCTGGGCTGCTGGCAGAGCAGATCTTGACTGTGCTTGCCCCGGTGCTCCAGCCCTGGGGGTTTCCTGGAGAGATTTCCACGTGCACAGAACAGACACGCTGAGCCATCTAGCCGAGAGCTGCTGGTAAGGTGGGGGAAGGCCGCTCCACTAGACATCTTGCCAGCTCAGCTCTCCAGGACAGGGAAGCCCACCCCGAGGCTGTGACTGGTGAAGCCCAGTACACAAGCCTGGCAGTTCAGAAGCTCTCAGGATTCCCGCCATGCTAAGCGCTGGACTGAACCTTCACAGACTGAACATACTTTAGGATTCAAAGTGGCAGGAAAAAAATGATGGGAGAAAAAAAAAAAACAACAACATTAAATACACACATCAAAAATGTACTTTCAAGCAAGCTGCCCATCTAAAAAGCAGGAAAAACTGGAAAGAGTATACATATCTTTAAATTTTCAGCCTTTTTCTTTATTCAGCTGTGTTTCCCAATTCCCATCTTCAGATAAAACAAGAACTCAGCAAGTGTTTGTTGACTGAACAAAGAAGTAAAAGGATAAATGAGTAAACCAACAACTGGAAACACAATCACCACGCTCATATACTTTTGCGTATCTGTAGGACTAAGGAGCAATTGCTTCTTCCATTCTACCATTCCTTTTCACTGTCTTTTTTATATCTTAAATTACAGGACAGCTAGCATACCATAATTTAAATTATCTCTGCAATACAATACGGGTACCTTTGGGAAAGATCTTTTATTGTGTCCAAGTGGCATAATAATTACTTCAAAACGCACAACAAAAACCAACTAAGCATAACCGTGATATAAATTTCCCCTCTTTACATTCTGCAGGAACAGGCTATTTATCTTAAAGTAGTTTCTGACTTGTTCTTTAACAAGCTGCTATTTTTCCTACTGAATTATCAGCAGCATCCCTTCCCCCTCCTGTTCAGAGGCGCATGGCTGCCCTGCTTGCTCAGCTGGGGTGTGACACCTTAGGCCTGTGTGTGACTGTGTGTTTTGTGTAGTTTTTGGCACACAAATATCCTTGAAGACAGGAAAAGACCTGACCTGTGTGTGTGAGCGTGTGCGAGTGTGTTCTCACATACGCACTTCCCTAGATTATTCTCCATGGAAATCTTTTTTCTATGTGGGACCTGAGCCAAGGAGAGCCCGAGGACTTCCCTGACCCAAGCCAGAGGTGCTGCCAGTGCCTCCCCTCATCAGCCAGGGACCCAGGAAAGGAGTGGGACAGGAAGCAGGGTGCGGGAGGGGCACTGGGAGCAAACGGAGAAATTCTTTACTTGGGAAAATAATCTGGGAGTCCAACGTGCTTGCAGTATTGAAGCATACAAAACCTTCTCAGGACTAGCACACTCTCAAGCGATTTCTTGATGTGAAAGTAATTCTCCCACCTGTCAAAATCTTGCCCATGTTTAAATTTTTTCTTGGGAAATATGACCTGTTCCTCAAGCACTTCGCTCCGACACATCCATGAGAAAAATGAGTACTTATTTTCTCTTCGGCACTTACAAACTATTTTATTTAATCTTTTTTACTTCTATTTTTGTTTTTTGGATTTGTGAGACAGGGTCTTGCTATGTAGTTCAGGCTGGTCCTGAATTGACTATGTATCTTAGGCTGACCTTGGACTCCCAGCACTCCTGCCTCAGCCTCCCGAGTGCTGGGATAGCAATGCGCTACACGCCTGGCTTATGGGGACATTTTAGAGGAGTCTACTACAAGCTTTCTCATACTCACACGGGCTGGTTAGTAGTCTTATCTCACTTTAAGGCCAAGACACAAGCTTGCTGATCACTGTACCCCTCTACAACAGCAGAATACTAGATTGCGGATGGCAGAACTGCCATAAATATTCATGGCATTTAACCAAACTGAAGCTTTTACAAATAGCCAAAAAAGCTCAAGTTTCATGTAAGAAGGATACAGGCTCAAGCCGACACAGTGTTGGCGTTTGTGATGATTGGTGTTCTCAACATTTCCACTTAAGGCTGATGACACTATCAAGCTCTGCGACAGTCAATGAATAATTTATTTGTGCACAAAACATTCTGTTAATGGAAATCTTTTTATGGATCAAGATCTGAAATGTATTCACTGCTCTATAAGTATTAAATGTTTACTTTAGTCATTAATACACAGGTCGAGACAAATGACAACTACGGGGGTCATGATATGCTCTTAAATGGAATGAATCAAGAGTATCTCTCCTGAAATTCATAAAGCCCACCTTGGACGGGGATGGAGTGGGTTACCCTGAAACCAACCACCTCACTATTGCTGTCCAATTGAAGAGCTAAGGTTTGCTTTTATCAGAGTAATACCAATTGGAAGAATTACTTTAGATTCAAACAGCTACTGCATTTCTAAAAATTTTAGCATTCAATTAAAATTCCCCTTGCTTCCCTAAACTAGTCTGTCTCCATACCCGTACATCACAGAAAGAGAAATGTGTGTTTGTGCATTCCCGAGATGCTGCAGCCTGCCAAAAAATGTTCCTTCGCTGTGCTATTTCAGCAAGTCGTGAGATGGCAATGATCCTGCTCCTCAAAAGGAAAAGATGGCTATTTTTCCTGCATGTTTTTATTTTAGGAGGCTGAAAGGCACACTTCTGGCTGTCGAGAGTACTCTGACACGTCCGAGTCCTGGGGAGTTGAATTCGGGAGGTGGGGGCTGGCAGGGATAGGGCTGAGAAAACCCCAAGTCACCCTAAGCTCTCAGGAAATAGCTAAGGATCTGAAATAAGAGAACAAAAAGGAAGATAACTCAAATCAGCCAGTGAATTTCTTTCCAACTCTAAGCCCTTCTGGAAAAAAAGGAAAATGTAGAATAAAATATAAGCTTTTCACGTACATTTGCCACAAGCATGACTGGTATACCATCAAATTCGCCATGCTACCACCCAAACCAGACTCACTTTTAACTTGATTTTTCTAC
>NDGN011109453.1:0-10930 GCA_002564285.1 Tympanoctomys barrerae | reverse complement strand
CACAAACACAAGAGTCACACCTTGTATGACAACCTTACAACAGCTGTGACATCACTGACCACAAAAGATAGTAAACTCGGTTACAGTCAGTCTCATGAGCCCACTGTGGTGTGTGTGGCTCGTCACTGAAATGCCGCGACGGGATGCACGGCTATAATTATGTAGATCTACATTTCTGCAGAATTCTGGGGGCAAGTTTCAGCATAAGGAGGTTCTCATAGTCGATGTCTAATCCAGATGTGTATCATCTGTAATCTAAGCTGATTTCTGTAAACATTGAATTTTATCTTGTGAGGGAAACAGCAAAGGAAAGAATAGATACAAACCTGTTGAACAGCTACTGTGCACCAGGTATCTTTGGACACAGGTCGGGAATGGGAGGTGAGCGAGCTCAGATCTGAGCTCATGATTTTGTCTCCAGTGTCCTCAATACCAGTGCTAACCATGAAGGTAGAAAACCTAACAAACCATCACAGTTCCAGCACTGAAAACTAGCAGCTGCCTTTCTGTCCTGGGTCCTAAGAGGTGTAGGGGCTTCAGGGGTCTCCAGCCCCTCCGAGGCTGCTGAGTCTCTTTGCTTGGCTTTGGCACTCCCTACTTCCTGTGCATTTCAAAATGTCACCTCCTTCCTTCATGTGGCTGGTTATTGACATTTATTTTTAACATGCATGTGATTAAGATGAGTCACAGTTATCGCTGGCAGCCAAAGATGGGGCTAATTGGGGTGTTAGGGTTCAAGTCTTCTATGTCCTGCCTGGGGTCCCTGTTCACAAGCATTCGAACAGTCCTGACACGCCTTGCTCCCAGGGCCGGCAATGGGGCTGCGCAGTCTCCACCTGCCGGCCCTACCTCTCTGCCCCACCCACTCCCTGCACTCTGGGAACATCTGTGCTGCTGAGGCACTTTGTCTTCATAAAACAAGAATTAAAAAATAAAAATCAGTAACCATAGATTACCAAGGAAAGATTAATTCCACATGCGTAAATGCTAATGGGACTCTGACCCCTCCCCAATGGGACCAGCATGCATTGTGTCCTTCTGCAGATTCTAGAAGGGCTTTAGAGGGCTGTCCAGGGGACCCAGACATCTCCGTCCCCTCAGCCTTGCAGCCTGTGCATCGTGCTCCAGTTGACCTCTGCCCTGCAGCCTTTTCCAGGCCTGCCTCTTGGAGGAGGAGCGGCCTGGGATCCTGGAGGCTTCAGGTGTGGCAGGGGCACATCTGAAAGCCGCTGAAGGCCGGCTTTGCTCATCTTACTCCAGCGGAGCCTGCCGGGCTTCCTTTTCCGGGTGCTGCTTCTGCCAGGTGGACTTCTCTGCCCAGGGTCCTGGCAAAACTCTGGCTCTGGCACAGTTTGGCTGACATGCTGCCCGCCCAAGAGCACTGCCTTCGGCTGTCCCATTTCTAAACCACGGCCCTCCCCTTCTCCTCTGCTCTCTTCCGCTTTCCTCCATGGGGTGTATCCCCTCTTGCAGTCCCATGGCGTTTATACACTGCATTTACTATCTATTGCCTCTTCCACTGAAGCGGAGCGTCTGCCAGGCAGGGATTGGCCTGCTCTGTTCAGATGCATGCCCCAGCCACAGAACAAGTGCCTGGCACATGGGGGCTCTCCACAAATCTAATTTAGTGAAGGCAGACAGGAAGTCAAAGTGGGTTCTTCTTTCCCCATATTACGGAGAAAGGCACCAAGATCAGGAAGGTGTGAGGATGGCTGAGGCAGACCAAAAGAGCCAGAGGGCAAACTGGCATCCTTACTGTGGGACACTCCTCACCAAAAAGAAGGGGCCGCGGGTGCAGGCAGAGCTCCGGCGAGTGAAGCCAGTCTCCATGAGGGGACATGCTCTGCGATCCCTTCTATTTGTTGTGCTAGAATGGACAGTCACACTGATGCAAAACATGTCACTGTTTGCTGGCTTATGAGTTGGGTCACAGTCGGAGGTCACAGGGATCAGCTTGAGGGGTTTTCTAAGAAGCTGTTTTGTATCTTGACTGTGGGGTGCTTCTATGACTCTGCACATGTGTGAAAATTCATAGAATTATAAGCAAAGGGAACGAGATTTTTTGTGTATAATAATTTTTAAATTGATAATTTCTTAAAGAAGGAAAGGGAGTGACTAGCTCGAGACCCTCTTCTGCGATGACCTGTAAGTGGGAAATTGGCCTTCTTTAGGGTCAGGCGTGCTCCGTGCAGAAACCACCCTCCCGGCGCACCTCGATGGGTGCAGGCTGGCCCTGCGCTGGCGGAGAGAGCGGCGAGGCATCCCCTCCTGCGTGTGCACACGGAAGCCGTAATGCCTGGGTGTCTGCGCAGTCCTGAAAGGACAGCGGGCTTTTAATACAGAGCAATCCTGGTCTGGCAGACATTCGCTGTGATAAGAGGGAAATACACGCTGAATGGAATTTTCTTTGCAAATCCCTTTTCCTGGCTGCGGACCCAGTTATGGATTTCCTGCTGCTAATAGATTTTAGTCCTTTCACAGACCCCGCTCGCCTGCTCTGTGGCTGCCTCCCGGCAGCTCTCATCCTGCTGGAGGATCGGCCTGTCTTCCTCGCCCTTGGGTCCGGCTTTCCGTCTAGCCCAAGAGCCAAACAGAGTGGGGTCCAGGGCAGCTCCCACGACCGGAAGGCTTTTCCACAGTGGTGCTCAGTGGCGTCCCGTCAGCGGCCAGCCTCTCCGTGCATCCAGTGTCTTTTGGCAGGACGGCCACTGGACGAGTTTCCCGTGTCCTCGGTGGGGCGGCGCACGCACTCACTGCCCTTCCTTTTCTCATTCTGCGTACCCTGTGCACCGTGTCCACGAGAATCTTCTCCAGGTCAGCCCTGAACTCCGCACGAGACAGACCTACGCTCGCCCCCTCGGCCGCACACGCGGCTTCCCGCTCCACAGCCGCCTGCTCCACCAGCTGAGGCAAAGCCTGGCGGGCGGAGGTTTGAGCGCCTTCTCCACCCCAGTCCTTGGGATTCTGCCGTGAACCTCTCTGCTCTGTTCTCGGTTCCCCATTCTCGTCGTCCTTGCCTGAGTGGGAGCTGGAGGAAGCTGCTGGCTGGACCCCCAGTCTTGACTGCAGGGGCACCCATGTTCCCTCTTTGTGGTCTGCTCCTGCTCAAACCACCCCTCATTTTATACCCTCCAGGGCTGGGCTTACTTTTTTCCGAAGACTTGAAAGGTATTCATCTGTGTTTAAGAACATTAATAGTGAAACGTGCTTGTAATCCCAGAACTCTGGGAGACTGAGGCAGGAGGATTGAGATGTTGAGCCCAGTATAGGCAACCTAGCAACTTATTGAAGCCTTATCTCAGAATAAAGTTAAAAAAAAAAAAAGATCTGGGGAATGTACCTCAGGAAAAAGACCCTGGGTATAATTCCAGTACTGGAGGGAAAAAGAGGAAGAGAGGAAAGGAAAGGAACATTGAAATTGAACTCTGCCTGTGTAGTGAGGGCCAAGACTGGTGCAGAGCCTTGAGAAGGGAAGAGTTCTGGGGCATGTTTGAGACCACTGCCGTGCCCTGGTCAGCCCTCTGTCCCCGGCCTGGGCTGGGGCCAGCCTCAGGAATGGTCCTGCTGTGCCCACCTGTCCTGGAGAGCTCCTCTCTCTGCCCTAGCTCTGTCCACTCTGCAAGGGTCACTTGCCTCCTCAGGGAAGCCTGCCCCCTCCTGGCCCCAGGTAGGGCAGACCTGCTCCTCTGTGCTTTCATTTTGCGAAGGGTAGAGCCCGCCGACCATGCACACACAAGCTCACAGAGGCAGGGCCCCGTTCACTTCAAGCATTTCTTGCGTCTGGCAGGTGGAGTTCATGGCATGCGGAGAATATTTAATGCATCCAGCTTACTGAACTGGGTTGATTCCAATTCACCGTCTTCTCCGAGTGTGTGGGCGCGCAGGGCTGCCCCGCGAGGGTGAGCAAGTCTCACTCTGCCTGCTTGACCGGAGCCGCCCAGTCCCTCTGAGGCGCAGATCTCTGTTTAAGCTCAGCCTCGGAAGGTTTGGATCACCTCTTCCCCTCTCACTTTCCTATGTCAAACTCAGAACAGCTTAGTCCTGGGGAGCAGTCTCCATGACCCCAATTCCATGAGGCGTCCAGGGCAGCAGCGGGGCTTCCGCGGCTTCCTGTGCAGGAAGGGAGTCTCGGGCGCTGGGCTGACAGCGAGTGGAGAGCTCTTTCCTTGCCTTTCCCACTCTGCTTTTCAATCCATGTTGGGGTTTGTGGAAAGGAAAACCTGATAGCTAAAGGGAGAATTTCTTCTGCTTCCATCAGGAAATTGGTGAATTCACTGAATCACAGGCATTCTACGAAGGGAGAGTTCTGCCTTCCCTCTCCGCAGCTTCCCCCTAGCTACCAGAGACCTCAGCTGGGAGTGCGATTTCTGTTCTTCCTAGAGCTGCTTGATTTTTTGGAGAAATTAATTTTTGGTCTTTTTGTTTTTTACTGTCACACTCTTTCCCACCAAAGTCACAAGGTTCTCCTATGTTCTGCTTACACAGGTGAGATTTCTATAATCGAAAACGAAAATTGCTTGCAAACAAACTTTCTTCCTGGCTTTTTGTTATGGCTGGCGTCTAGATGTCCCCCCTAAGTCTCCTGTGTTCAAAAGTGGGGCTTTTCAGAGGTGGTCAGAATGTGTGTGTACACAGATTAATGCTGTGTGATAACTAGGCGAGCCCACTGGGGGTTCAGCACCGTTCTGGGTGTGGATAATGCAAGGGCCCACCTTGCAGCGGACACTTCCAACCAGGAGGAGTGCAGGCTGGATGGGATGGCGAAGGGGAGAGGGAAGAGGCTCGCTGGTGCTGCCTCCTGCAGGCCCTGCGTGGACTATTTCTCCTGCATGATGGCCCTCTGCCATGTCGAACTGCCTTGGAGTCAGCCGACTGAACAGAAACGTCTACCAGGTACTAGCTGAAATAAACCTTTCCTCCATTAAGTTGTGGGTGTCTTGTTTTGTCCCAGCTATAAGAAAGCAATGATGACACTTTTGTTTTCTAAAGTCTGAGATCCTGGGAAGAGTGATGCTGGCCTGAGCGGAGCAGAGGAGCACTCTCCAGGGCGAGGAGTGGGGTCCAGATCTGTGGGGAGGGGGTGGCCTCAAGCCTCCAGGGAGTGGGGGCAGGGCACCTGCTGTCAGCTTAGCCTGGAACATGCTCGCTCATCTTCTTGTGAATTGACTCTACTTTGGTCAAGTTCCTGGTGTGTGGGTGTTACCATTTGAAGATCTTCCCTGACCAACTATGTAAAAGAGTGACCTTCATTCATTTCCTCCGCTGTACCTAATTTATGCTTCTTTTTCATATTAAGGCTACCTGATACATTATGATTATTTCTTTTCTGTTATTTTCCCACCTCTAGAATTCAAAAGATCCAGTATGTCAAAAATGTGGGTGTGTTTGGTTTACTCCTTCCTATCCAGGGCCTAGCTCGTCAGTGGCACCTGGGGTGACTAATTTAGGTGTCAACCTGAATAGGCCGTGGCATCCAGATATGGTCAAACACTAGTCTAGATTTTGTTGTAAAAGTATATTTTAGATGAGATTAATTTTAGATCAATAGACTTTGAATAAAGTCTTTACCCTTTACATTAGTCAGATTTCAGTTACTGTGACAAAATAACCCATAGAATCAATGTAAGGAAAAGAAAGGTTTATTTTGGCTCACAGCTTCAGAGTTTCCAGCCTATGACTACTTGGGCATGTTGCTCTGGCTTTCTGATGCACAACGTGTCTGAGCCAGAGAGCATGAAGGAGAAAGCTGTTCACCTCAGGTCAGCTGAGAAGCAAAAAGGAGCGAGGGGGGCCATGGTGTCATTGCCCCTGCCAGGCTGTGCCACTCTGACCTAACTTCCCCTCACGAGGCCCTGCTGCCTAAGACTTCAGACCTCCCAGCAGTTCCATAGGGGGCAACCAAACTTTCCACACAGGACCACTTGTGGGGTGTTCAAGATCCAAACTGTTACGTCCTTTATAATGTGGCCTTCGTCAACTACAGGCTTTGCAAGAAGAGAGTGGCATCCGCCCAAGCAGAGGGGATTCTCTGTGCAGATGGCTTCTAGACTTGAAGCACCCTCTCTGAGGCCCTCAGTGTGCTGGCCCACACTACAGACCTTCGTGTACACGAGCCAGTTTCTAAAGCCCCTGGGTGCCTGTCCCTACACGTACACGTCCAGCAGCCAAGATATGCGGACACACACATACTGCCCACCTCTACACGCGCCGTTTGCTCTCTCTCTGGAGAGCCCATACTGATACACCACTCTACTCATATTTGCTGAATATATGCCATATTTTTAGAGATGGCATTCCAGACACTATCACTCCTAAGAAAGTTTTCTTAGCGTCACCTGGCTCTAAGGAATCATGGGAACTGGGCTTGGAAGGAGCACAGGTGAACGTGACAGACTGGAAGGAAACCTCTGTCCCCAGCTGGTTCTTTCCTGGACGCTTGAGGGGCTGATATAGGGATAAACAGAAGTCTTGGGCAACTTGAAATCAATTATTGTTTATCAAAAATGAGGTATCCAGACATTTATTGATGTCTAAGGTTTTTTTTTTTTTAATATCTTGGACTCATAGTGATCCTTCTGTTTTCGGCCTCCCCAGCGCTGGGTTCCAGGCGTGCATTCCCACGCTCAGACTTGATGTCCAAGTTTATGGGTTAAATTTTGAGGCTCTGTTCCCTCGGCTGCAGCCACTGGCCACATGGCTGGCTTGAAGCACTTATGCCAGAAATTTCATTTTTTTACCAATTATTTTCTGAGCACACGCTGTGTGTCCAGGAACTGTTATGCTTGAGATGTGCATTAGTTATCCCATCCACGTGACCTGCTGGGGTAACAACCGCACCCACTCCTCACCTCCGTGGTATCAGTGGGAAGGAATTCGGGGGTGGCTGTGGTCGGTGGCCTGGCCTGGGTTCTCTAGGGAGACTGACCAGGTGTCAGCCTGACTGCCTTCAGCTGAAGGCTTGACTAGGGCTGGGACGGATTCCGAGTGCTGGCTCATGCTCTGACCCCCGTGCCTCCCCAGGTAGCCCTCTCCCTGGCACTGCTCTAGTGTCCTCCTAGCATGGCATGTCCCCACAGGTGAGGCATCTGTGGATCAAGGCAGAAGCCATGATGCTCTGTGATCTGGATGGTGTGCTGCACAACATTGTAGCTGTGGCTGGTCAGAAGGAAGGGGACTCTATGACAGCACAGATACTGGCCGGCCAGGAGCACTGGGGCCACCATGTGGACTGCTTGCCTCAGGGCCACACAGATAAAAATACGCTGATCATGTTTTATAAATACGGTGCAATAGCCTGGCTCAGCATGTGCCCAGGTGCCCTGCACTGCGTCCTAGCACCCCCCATCTCTAGGGTTGTCACCACCTCCAGTCTCCACCTTCTCCTCACGGCACCACCATTAGGAACTATTAAGCTCTAGATAGTATGCCCCATGTGGGGCATGTTCTACACCCCAGTTGCAAATGTAGACGAGCATGTACAAATAGTCTTTCTGGAACTGAAGAGCTCCTGGGGGTGAGGGAACAGGCCTGGGAGCAAAACAAAGCCAGAGGTGAGGGCCCCGCCACAGACAGACAGAGATGCCCAGCGCTATTGCGCAGGTGTGGCTGGCGGGCCCTGCCGTGCCTGTGCCCTTGCTTCTTTGCTGGGGGCTGGAGCCATCTGCACTTCTCCCCTGCTAGACTGCATATTCGGGGCCCAGGAAGTGAGTCTTCTCTCTCTGGGTTACTGCCACCTTCTTCCAGGTCAGTGTCCCAGTAAGGACTTACGCCTACCTTTGTCTTCACTGGCAGGTCAAAGAGCAAAACCTTCTGCTGGCATATGCTTGACAACTGATGCTGCGCCTCTGTCAGGAGCAACGCTCTGGAGCATAAGAAGAGCATGGAGAAGAGGCTCTCGTCTACATCTCCTCAAAGATGACTTGCCAAGTAAAGGCTTAGAAATACCCACTAAGTGCAAAAATCAGTGCCTGACCCAACAACATGCTTGTGTGAGTCAACAAGTCCTGGGTAACTGTTGCTCTAGGTGGTTCTTCAGATTTCAGAAAATCGTCAAAATCACCTCCCACCTCTTCTGCACTTCCTTCCACCTGCCAGACCTTGGCCATTTGAGAGTAAAGGGGTGGAGCTAATGGGGCAGAGATTTATGGGCTGTGCACCTCGGCGCTGGACGTCGCCAGTTGGCCCATGATACGAGGACTGACCCTACTCTGTGGAAGGGTGCTGTGTGCAGGGCTGGTCCCTGAGAGTAAGAGGTGGGCGTGTAATGCAGGGGAACAGGCAGGTGCCTCTGGATCCAGGTGGGATCTCACACCTGCTGAACACAGAGGCTGGGTGCATGTGCATCATTAGCTTATGATTAATATATAATAATACAGTAATCACCAGCCAGAGCTGCGCTAGTACAACATTAGGCTGGGAATAATACCCACAGGAAACATCATCTGAGGCCTCCCACGGCAGCAGTGATTTGGCCTCCCAGCTGTTAGCTCAGGTGAGCATGAGGGGACCCTGAAGATGCTCAGCTTCCGCTCACAGCTCGTACATTCAAGAGGGGTGCTCTGACACCTAAGAATGAGTGTGGACTGCGCACTGGGCTCTCCAGGAGGCTCAGGGTTTCCTTGTCCCCTCCTCTCACACCCAAGGGCGAAAGTAGATGGGTTTCCACCTACTGAGGGTGCTGGCTGCTGCTCTGTGACTTCTCTTGCCCTGGATTCTTTACCCTGGGACTTTCTCTCCTTTCCATTGACAAACTGTTTCCTGACTCCAGTTTCTCTGGTTTACACTCTGCGCTTGAAGACAACATGATTTTCTTGCACGCTGTCCTCTGATTTGGGTCCCCTCCCCTCTCTGCTCATGTGGGTGGAGATCTGCAAATGAGAAGATTGGAAGGACTCTGGCTGGAGCCTTCCTCTCTGTGTCTGCGCTGCTCACCAGGGACCGTTTGGGAGGGCGGCACAGTCGTCAAGAACCTGCCCTGGCCTGGCGTCACCCTGCACACATCCGCCTTGGAGAGAGTCCTGCAGGCTGGCGGGCTTGAGCCTGGCTGGGCGCAGAACTGAGGCGCTGGGCTCTGGGTCCCCGGCCGGGCGCTCTCCCATGCCAACACGACTTCTGAGCAGGAATAAGAGAATGTGGGACGTGCCAGTGCATGCGGCTTCTGCAGCTGAGAGGGGCAGAGCCTGACCTCTGCGCGACCTCAGACCTCACCCGATCTTTAGGGTTTCCAGATTTTAGCTACTGCTCAGGAAAAGGAGAGCATTTGAGAAACAGCGCAGAGGAGGGGGGTGGCATTTCCAATGGTCTTCGGTGCACAGCGGGAGGTGTGGCTTTGGGAGGAGCCGTGTCCCAAGAAGAGCCAAGTGGTTTCCCAGGGGACATAGGGACATAAAGGGAATAAGGGCAGGCACTGCCCTCGGAGTCTGCCAGGCCCAGTCACTTGATGCAGACGGCTGCTGTGCTCTGGCCCCAACACCCGTTCCCGGGAACCCCGGCCACGCAGGCCTCCGTTCCAGGTGCCCGAGTCCTGCCTTCCTGGCTAAGCCTTCATTTTTAGCAGTCACCACATGGGAAGTTGCCCTGCTCTGCTGCGAAATGTGACCACGCTCTGCTGCTGCTGCTGCTGCTGCTCAGTGCTCACCATGTAAATAGGCGCCAAGTTGCTTGTTGCTTACCTGGCAAATCAAAACAACACACAGGGCCATCTGGGGGATCCGGGAGCTGTCCGCACCTTGTCTGCCTGCCCTAGGAGGAGTCCACCCAGGAGGGCCAAGGCAGCGGCGCCCGGTGAGGGCTCGGGGCTCTGGCACGGACGTGTCCAGACAGACGTGGACACTTGGGACCCACTGCTATCATTTTCTCTTTTGGGCCAGAGGAGATAGTCTCTTGCCAATTCCAGTCTGTGAAGAATCTACTCCTCCTTTTGGGCAGGACTAGAAAAGGCAAAGATGGAGGGACAGGGGAAGGGAAAGAGGTGGACAGCAAAGTAGAAGAAACTTCTGGAGAATTCCCCTCAGATCCTCTTTTCCTGGTTTGCTGGCTCTCGCTACCTAGATCTGTGTTGTAGAATGGGGTGCAGCCTGCAGGATTTCTGGCTAAGGGGGAAACCAAAAATAAAACCCTAACCAACACTGAAGCTCCAAGCCAGCCAGGCAGCTCCTGGCCCTGAAGCCAGTTTCCCAGGCAGAGAATCCAGGGCAGCAGGTCACTGTGGCGCTGTTCTCCGTGCCAGAGTACGAGGCATCCGTGTCGCCCTGCAGGCTCCCGGCTTGTCTCGCCTCTCTGGCAAGGCCTGCCCTTTCTTTCTGAAAGAGCCACATTCCAACTCACTGCGTCTGTGCTGGGCTGCACTGCAGGCCTGGCGTGAAGCCTTTCTTGTCCAGCCCTGCTTCCGGGAAGACACTCGCTATCTTCAAGCAAGGTGGAAGGAGGCCACCCTAAA
Source organism: Tympanoctomys barrerae (assembly GCA_002564285.1). Classification (NCBI taxonomy): domain Eukaryota; kingdom Metazoa; phylum Chordata; class Mammalia; order Rodentia; family Octodontidae; genus Tympanoctomys; species Tympanoctomys barrerae. The sequence continues at coordinate 492 of NDGN011109453.1, read as the reverse complement.
AGCTGGTCAGAAAGTGGGGGTGTCTGGTGCTTGCTGCCTCCTGGGAGAGGCTAATGCGATGCGACTCTGGACCGCACACGTGTCTGCTCAGAGCACAGCCCCGTGCCGTCATCTGCCGCAATGCCCTGTGCTCCTAGGTGCACACAGGTTCCCAAGGCTGGTTCAGAACTCACGGTTGCCTAACAACAGCTCTGTTTGTGGCATATAATGAAAAAACACACCCGGTGGCTTTATGCTGCTTAATTAATAAGCTCAGTATTAATGCCCAAATACCTGCAAATATAATCAGCTGTTAGTTCCGACCATCGTTCTTCTTGGGAGGGTTTTGCCTGGCTTTGGCTCTAGCTCGGATGATGGGAAGAAAGGTAACAGGATTAGGAATTGGCTGTCTTTCCCCTGACCCCATTCTGTCCAATTCTGATTCTCTAGAAATCTTGTAATGCATTTGCTATTTCATAGTCCTTGTGATCGGGGCTCCTCCCAGATCCTTTC
>NDGN011109450.1:0-10726 GCA_002564285.1 Tympanoctomys barrerae | reverse complement strand
GGAAAAAAAAAGAGGTAGCTGGCAGGCCCAAAGCTCATCTTAGGCACTTTGTGGAGGAGAAAACAGGGTCAGAGAGGTGAAATGAATGCCCACGGCCTTCTTGGCAGGCTGGCAGAAGTGCTTGCACTAGGACTTCACCCCAGGACTGCTGCTCCAAGGTGATTTCCCCTGGGCCAGGACCCCGAGGCTGCTGGGGCAGTGGCAGGGCTGGTTCCCATCCTAGCCTCTCTTGCTGCGCTAAGTGGGAAATGTCAGGCTTCGGGGAAGGGAAGAGGCCAAGGTGTCACGCTAGAAGTATCCTCTGCTGCAGCACCGGGAGGAGGAGGGTGTGTGATTTTTCTTCACAAAAGCAACACAGGAAGAAAACAGTTCATGAAGACACTGCATACTTCAGCAAGGAGGCCAAGCTGCAGAGACACTTCGCTCAGCTCTGGAGTACAAATCTTTGCAACCCAGGGGAAAAAAATAGTCAGCAGCCTCTAGTTTTAAAAAGAAATCTGAAACGGATTCAGGTGCTGAGGGTGCGTGAGAGGACTTGGTTTTACTTGAAGTCACACAGATCAGGCTGGTGCGTAGCTGCACAGTAAGTGCTCATGAGCAACGCTGTCTGGTTCCTTTCCAGGCCCACAGCTCTGGGGCGCTGAGGCCACAGAGTGGACCAGTGCTTAGACGTCATAGGGAGAGGCTCACGGTCCTCACTCATCTTTTAAAACTGAGTTCCACTGTAGCCTCCACCCAGAGGCCTTCCTTCATTGTCTGCTCTTCCTTCCGCTCTTCCCACTCTGGGTTACATCCCTGCCCTCCGGGGTCTCAGTCCTCCTGGAGCAGCAGGACATCTCTAGGTCCTGATCTTTGACACATTGGATCATGATGGTCGAGTCAGACAACCCAGCCCTAGAGAAAAGGCAAACTCTTCCTGAACTTCATATTACAGTTCTTAGCTAAGGGCCTGGCACCTGGGTGGTACAAAGTGAATGTTACTAAACAAATAAAAGGAAAAAAGTGAGAGAGAAAGGACATTCCAAGAGACAGGAAATTCTCTTTGTGAAACTTGTCTCGGAAACATCTGCCCAGTGTGTGTCCACCGTTGGTGATTACAGTCGGGCTGTCCAGGCCCGGTGGTGTCAGGAGGGAATCGGTGGATTTAGGAGTATATGTGTGTCCTAAGAGATTTTTAAACTAAATACACACTTCTGAAGCATATGTGAAAAGCACACATGCCGTATTTGTCTCCCTAAAACCTAGTTCCTTAGCAGTTTCTCCCTTCAGACCACAGGGAGGTGCTCCCAAGAAAACTCTGCTTCGGAGGATGGAGCACTTGGTTCTGTCCACTATCAGAGCCTGGGCAATTGGTAGGAACATAATAAATATTTGTTGAATGATGAAGTGAGAACAAAATCTCAGAGCCGTGTGAATGCCACGAAATGCCTACTGTCAATATCCTGCACCTCCCGCCCTCCTGTCGTGTTGACACGTCCTTCACAAACAGCCCTATCAGCCTTCTTTATCTTGTTCAACAGACTGCAGACTAGAAGAAAGAAAAAGAATTTTCACTCACATAAATCTAGTTCCTCAACTATCTAGAAAGAAAGAATAAACAAAAGATCAAAGCTTCAAACATGAAGGAGACCGGAGAGAATTTCGCCCACTGTGAGCAGCTGGGAGGACATCCTGGTTTGGGGGTATTCCATTTGATTCATCACAAAGCATTAACCAATATTCAGTGATAACCGAGTCATGAAAAGCAAATAAAATCTATTTTACCTTAGTTGCCTAGGAAGACAGAAAAGTAGTATATATATATATTTTTTCTAACACGGTCTCTCTCTATCCACGATGGATAAAACTGAAAAAAGTTTTAAAAGTAATCAAAAAGCATCTTCCTGACATTGTGGCATCTTTGCCATAACTGATCACCCCCAACTCCTGGCTCTGCCCCATCAGTTTCGCTGGTGAGAGGGGGGTCTCAGTAGGACCCCAGATCTTGCTATGAGTACTTGCCCAGGGGAGATGCGGTCCGTCAGCAGCCCTGTAGAGACCCTGGGGGCGGGGCGCTCTCACTCTCCTTTCCTGCCCTCCCCCCAGTTCCCCTCCCTCCTTTCTCATCTCCCCCTCTCCTTTTCTGCCTTCCTTCCCTTCTTCAGCTGGATGGAGACAGAACCCAAGCCTTCTCTGCTGCACCAGCCCTCACTGTGGACCTATAGCCCAGCCCAGAGCCTGCTTTCTGACCAGCTCATGAAGCGACTCATTCTTGGTTGGCTCAGGGTAATAGTAAGCACAGGACTCCTCTGGACATGTGTAACACTGTGCAGAGTGAGCAACTATCTTGGTTAGACTTTCACTGAGTACGCACTTGGAGGACACAAAGTAGAAAAAGCCCCTCACAGCAGGGGGCAAGTGAGGGCTCGAGATTCCCCAGCTCTGCCCCGGCACTTGAAGGGCTCAGAAATCAGTTGTGTGTGCACAATTGTGTATTTGGAGTGGGGTGGCCCTGCTCACCACCCAGCTCCATTTTTGTTTAAGTGGACCCCCATTCATGTGTTGAAAGCCAGCCCCCTGTGAGAATGTTAGGAAGTGAGGTCTTTGGGAGGGAATTATGTCAGAGGGCAGTGCCCTTCTGCATGGAATTAGTGCCCCTGCAGCAAGTCCCTAGGGAGCTCCATCCCCCCACAAGGCACCATCTTGGGAGCAGAATCAGCCCTCTCCAGACACCAAGTTGGTCAACGCCTTGACCTTGGTGTCAAGAACCCTAGAACCTTGAGCGAGGCATTTCTCTGGTTTATGAACCCCCTGATCTGTGGTATTCTGTGTTAGCAACCCCTATAGACCAAGACTCCTTCTTTCTTCTGCCCCAGTGGGCAGAGAAAAGGACTACAGAAGAGTTAGACAAGGCCTAGTATGACCACAGGACCCGAGGAGGAGGAGGCGGCGGTGCGGTGTGCATGTGGCCTGCTAGGCTGTGGGGAGGGACAGCTAGGCTCCTGTCACAGGGAACAGGGTGTACCACCATTTAGCTCCAGGGGAAGACTGAAGTCCCAACACCTCCCACCCTGATGCCTCTTCCTGGGGAGGAACAGCTGGCATCCCGGGACACGGCCCAGGGCTGGTAAGCACAGAGTAGAGTGGCTGGCCTCCTGGCATGGGCAAACTGGGTATCACAGTTAGCTCCCACATGCTACAGAGAGGTGAGGGCCATGGGCTTCTGCGCTCTTTCCTGAAAGAGTGCTGGGTGTGAGGTTCTACAGAAGACTTGGGCAGCACTGACCTCTCCTGTGCGGGCACTTTCTCCAGATGTGAGCACATACCCCACTGGGGCAGAGAGAGACCCTCCCCAAAGGCCTCAGTCTCCAGCTGGCCCCATGACCTCAGACATCAGGGGATCTCAGCTCCTCCTCTAGTAAAGGCTGGAGCTGAGGACAGCGCGGTAAAGGCGATGTACAGGGATCCTGAAACTGACAGCACACTGGTCTGCGGGATCAGCCAAACCCACACAATGCTTCTAAAATTAAAAGTTTTCTATTAGAACCTGGATTTCTGATGCTTTAAAAATCAGAAGGGCCTGGCAAGCTGAGCACAGTGGTACATCCCTATAATCCCAGCACTCTGGGAGCCCGTGGCAGGAAGAACACAAAACAAATTGAAGCATAGCCTGGGCAATTTAGCGACTTGGTGGGACCCTGTTTCAAAATAAGGAAGCAGTGGGCATGCCTGCAACCCCAGCACTTGGGAAGCTGAGGCAGGAGGATCGCTGTGAGGGAGAGGCCAGCCGGGGTTACGCAGTGAACTCAAGGCCAGCCAGAACTACACAGCAAGGCCCTGTCTCAAAATAAAACAAGCCCCAGAAATAATGGGCTGGGGCAAGTGAAGAGCAGTTGCACAAGGTGTGGACTCCCTGCTCACCACCATCCTGGCCCTTGCTCTGGTCGGCACCCAGCACCCACACAGTTTGCTGTGCCCACCCAAGCTCCTGGAAGTGTAGGGTGTGAGTGGGCTACGCAGCCCACCCTGAGGCCAGGCTGCCTCCCACTGTAGTACCTTCTTCCTGTATGCTCAGCCCTGATGGTGCCTCCTCCTGCAGAGGCTTCCAGGGGTGACCTGCCCCCCATGGAGCAGGCTGGTGACCAGCAGGCTCCTGGGGCCAGGGGCTGAGCTGAACAGAGGCTCAGGCCATATTCTTGAGGAGTGTGGGGACATTGCAGTGGGTCATAATGAAACTACTTGGAGGCTGGAGAGGAAGGAGGGGAAGAGCTCTAGAGGGAAAAAAGGAGGCAAGAAGCACTGGAGGTGTGAAGAGGGAGAGCAAACCACCGGAAAGGTGGCAGAGTGTCAGGAAGGGATGCAGGGGCCAAGGCTCTCCACAGGGCCAGCTGCCTGGAAGCCTCAAGGCTGCCACTTGACCCCAGCTCTTGCTGATGTCTCACTGCCGCCATCTTGAAATTCTTAATCCTTGGGATACCTCATTTTGCACAGTTCCCACAACTTTTCTAGCTATCACTTGCACAATGGAGACCTCGTGGATGGGTTTCCCTTCCATACAGAGGGAAAGAACAGAGAGCCAAAACTCAGCACTTGAGAATTGGGGGTGGGGAGGGAATTGATCCCTGTGTTTAACACCAGAGGGCTGTGGGAGTGTCACTGGGCACAGATGCCAATTTGCTGTAAAAGTTCGTTGAAAATTGTATACAGACAGATGTCTGGGGCTACATTTACTATTGGTTGCTGGACCATGTTTTAGAGAATTAATCCAAATATTACTGAACTGCTCAGTATTCTAGGTCCTGCAGAGGACCCAGCTGTGAATGAAGTCCCTGTCATTCACAGCTGTGAATGAAGTCATCCTAGGGCTTATATTCTGGTGGAGGAGAGAGAGTCAGCGGAGAACTTCACTATGTAAAGCATAATAATACAAGTACTCTGGGTGCTATGAAGTAAAATAAAGCAAGGTATGGAGCAAGGGACAGAGCCTGCCCTAGAGAGAGTGGCTAGGAGGGACCTTTGTTATGGTGACTTGTGAGCAGAGGCTACTTCTCGTGTTATTATCAGTTAACTTCCATTTATAAACACATTGCTGGGACTCTGTTGGTCACTTGTGGCTTATTCCAGTTACCCCTCAGTGACTTCCCTGGTAGACCTTTCACCCCCATAGAAATCTGAAGGTCTGCTAGTGTGGGCCTGGGAACCAGGTCTGTCTTCCCACCTACAAGCAAAGGTTCCTTCTCCGCTTAGCAGAACCACAGCTTGGGCTCAGGCCCAGATTCTCCTGTGGGATGCTAGAAGGAAGCCAGCTACTCTTCTCACAGGTCCCCCAAGCCTTTGGCCTTGGTGATCACGGGGAAAGTATAGGTTGAGGGCAAGTGACAGTCACCCAGCCATCAGAGGTAAGCTGTGGGCCTCACCTTTCTAGCTGCCACTTCCTGCTGGAAGAAGCTACTACCTGCCCCTGCAAGGGGCGCCTTTGCAAGATAAGCCAAGCCCACCCTGGGACGTGCCCTAGGATGTCATAGAGGACTCCAGGATCCTGAGCTGGGGTCTCTTTCTCATCCTCAACTGCTGTGTCCAGTTCACCAGCCCAGAGCCACTACTGGAGAATTCTAAGAAAGTAGATTTTGTGGAAGTCTTGCTTCCTTCTGTTTTATGTATGATATCTTCCCTCAAGGAGGATAAAAGGTTGGAATAACTAGTTTTAATTGTTTTTTTGATGTTGTTGCTTTTGTTTTTTTCTCTTATTTTTCACCCCAGAGCCATCTATCATCAGAAACAGTTTATTTTGTACCACGCAGGGTGAGTTTCACATCCAGAGGAGAAGGCTAGGCTGGAAGAGCAGTGAGCTCTGGATGCCCTCTGTGAAGGTCTGGGAAATGCGGGAGGGGAGTTAACCATCACCTGAGGTTGTCTGGGACAGAGTCAGTCCAGGCCACCCACTGCTGGGTGCACTATGCAAGGGATGGGTGAGTGCCATAGCTGCAGAGATAGGGATCGGGGCTGCTTGCTCCCTCCTGGTGTGGGGGTGAGGAAACTGCCCTTGAAGTTCTGTCTCCTCTGTGATGTGGTGGGTGAGGAGTGAATACAAAAATGCTTCAAACTGAGATTTTTTTCATCCTAAAGATCAGGAGGACTTTAGGGCCTGAGCTGGTTGCTGCTGGTTACCAGATTGCAACGTTCTCCACAGAAAAAGGGCCATAAGCTGGGCTAGCTGCTGGGGGGCCCCCAAGGTGCAGGTGGATATGGAAGAGCATGCTGTCTAGATGCTGTGCTTGCACAGCCAAGTGTAAGCTATAGGACAGGCTATCACTCTCAGGGCTTTGGGTTGAAGCTGAGCTAAGGAACCTGAACTTGAGTCATCAACTGGAGTTTAGGTGAACTTCATCACAATCTTCCAAGCTGTACTTCCAGGCAACTTGACTGAGGAGGTCTCAGTCCTTGACAACTAGACCCACACTGTTGCTTTCAGCAGCAGGTTGGACTTATGCCTCATAGGAAGCAGGCTGATCAGAGCTGGAGGCCTTCAGGGACAGAACAATGTGGTCAGAGGTCTGCTTCTGGAAAGATCACCCAGGAGCAGCACAAGCAGACACTAGCATAGCCTGAAGTAGAGGGCTGGCTGCTGTTCACATGGCTCTTCAGGAAGCAGCCAAGGACAGGAGCAGAACTCGGGAGAAAAGGCTACTTCGGTTAAGTTGGCATATTGAGTCATCTCTCCTGGGTTTTTCTACAAGGCTGGTGACTATTGTAATGCGCTGGCATTTCTCCACTTTTCCATCACTTGTGACACAGGTTCATGCCTCAAGATTTCTACAGGCAGAGCCAGGTACAGGTAGCCAGCCTCTGAGGCCTCCTGAGCTCCCCACCTGGGGAACCTGAGGGGATAGAGGGGCTGCTCCCTGAAACGAGAGGCACAGCAGTTCTGAAGGTGAATGTCTTGGTGAGGAAAGTGGGAAGCAGATCTACCAAGCCCTAGAAGCAGTATTGGTCATATCTTTGTAGGACATCTCTTCTTTCCAGAAGTCCCCAGAGTCACCAAAGCTAAGTAGACTTAGCTCAAAATTTGATTTATTTGACAAGTACTTAATGGACACTACCATATGTCAATAGCATGTCCAGGCTGAGAATGCATGCAGTGGCTGGGCAGGAAGATCGAGCTGTGAGAAATTCACCAGGGTTCTCCAGTTTTATCTCATCAATGGGATTCTTCAGGTGTTGTGAGTGAAATAAATTATTCTCTTTTTCAAGGGACACTTGTCAAGGCTGAGCATTTGTTTATTGACTTTCTATCATTACAAGCCTTAGAGATGAGCAGGGATGCTCTGGAAGGGAAATAAGAATTCAGCACTAAGAACTGGCTGAGTAGGCTGGCCAAATAGCTCAGTGGATTAAAGCACCTGCTTAGGCAGCCGCAGGGGCTGGAGGACTGATCCCCGGACCATGGGATAGATGATATATATATATATATATATATATATATATATATATATATATATTTAACCAAAATGGAATGTTTTGCATAAGCAGTGTTCTTTCTGACTTCCTTTTACTTAGTTAGAAAGTGATACAGAAGGCTGGTGAGCTCAGCGACAGAGTGCTTCTCTAGCATGCATGAAGTGCTGGAACCCATCCCCAGCATCCAACAACTAAATAAATAAATAAAATGTGGGTGTGCATCTCTGGTGGGGTATGGATGAGTGCAGTGTGTCCAGGGCACAGCTCCTAGCAAGTGCTAAATAATTGTCCACTTCCTTGCCCAATCTGTGCTTATGAGGAGCTAGGGAGGCTCAGACCTCATGACTGTGTGGAAGGAAGGTCTTACCTGGGGACTCACCTGTCTGAAAAGATAAGCACCCAGCTGCCCCCCTGCCACCTATCCAGAAAGTGGCGGTGGCAGCAGGATACTGTCCCTCCCTGGCTTGGACAGCATGCATGGGGCTCGCCGAGCTCAGGGCTTCCTGGCCCAGCTGTGCATCAGAATCACCTGGAGAGCTTCAAAAAATACAGGTGCAGGGCTCCACATCTGGAGATCCTGACTCCAAATCTGCCACAGCATAGACTCCTGATGCACTAGGCAAGACTAGTTCATCAGAGCTGGCCAGCTGGTGTGGGTTTGCACCGATGAAGACCAGACAATCTGCTGGGGATTAGATGGTTGTGGGCTTTCCACCTTGGAGAAGGCCACTGGGCAGCCAAGTGCCTGAGAGAGTGGGAGTACATAACCACAAGCAGCAGCTCCCTCCTTCTCCAGTCTGAGGATATCAGCTGAGCAAGCTCAGGTGATCCTCAGACCCCTGCTCCCTGCAGATCCCCAGGATGCATCAAACTCCCTTGCCTGCCTATGTGCCTCTGCAGAGGGAGAGAGGCTGCCTGCATCCGTCTAGTCAGCTCAGGCAGGAGGACATCCCCACCTTGATTCTTTAGATAGTGCAGGCCATGGAACACTGCTGAGGACAGGGAGGACTGAGGGGTGTGCCCAGGCCCCTGCAACAGTCCCAAGCTAATCCCTGTTAGTTCCAGAAACCAGAGGCCGGTAGATTTAAGGGAGCACAGCAGAGCCCTGCTTCAAAGCTTCTTTCTCCCCCTCCATCCCTCTCTCCCTCTACCCACACTTTCTACTCCCCTTATCTGAGTCCCTGCCTGCATAGTACCATCTTTTGGTACCTGTTTCCCAGTTCAGAAAGAATCAAGGGAAGTCGTGTCAGTCTTTCTCACACCAGCCCCATAAGCTAACTGTCATGAGCCTTGAGCAAGATGTGTCCTGGTCTGCTCCACACCCTGGCTTTCCTGGGGAGGGCTTACGAGGCAGATCCCTCAAGCAAGGTAATGCTTGGCAGCTCTCTAGAGGCTGCTCACATGAGTATTTGAGCAAGGTAGGGGCCAAGAAGGCTAACTACCAACTGTTCACAATTCTTATCAGGGACATTCTTGTGAGGTGACCTGAAACTTGCTTGGAATTTTGAGGCACGTCTCAGTGTTTGTGTGGTGTCTGGTGTGTGAGTGCAGCTATGTGGCTGTCAGTGGCTGACAGAAGGTAGCAGAGCGTGCACAGCTGCCTGGTGTTTCTCCACAGTGCCGCCTGCTGTAGAGGGGGGCAGGGCAGCTCTGGGTCCAGAAAGATTCCTGGCGCTGTCTGACTTAGACACAGTCATCTCTCAGAGGCGGTCACAGGAAGCAGCGTGAATGATTCTGGGATTCCTGATTTTCTCTGGTTGGTGGGAGTGTTCCTCAAGCCTCCTCTGATTCCTTGGCCTCAGGCCCTGGGCCACTCCAGGGGTCATTTTTGAAGGGGTCATGAGGCTGAGCTAATAAAGGTCATCCAGGAGGTAGGGCCCAGCTCGCTTCTGCTTACACAAATGGAAAAGCCAGGAGGTCCTTTGACTGGACCAAACACCCCTGTAAGCAGACTGCTGATGCTCAGCCAACCACTAAGATGTTGGGAGCACATTCCAAGCTGGCTTTAGCAGTCTCTACAGAAACTGCCTGGTAACCCCACAGAGGCCTTGTCTTCTGTTCTGCTGAGCACCAAATACTGGAACAGCTCATAGATGCTGAGCGAGGGATGACCTTGAGCTGCTTTACTTATGACTTCAGGTGTCTTTCAGACAAAACAAAGTCAGGAATGGTAAAAAGAATGAGGAAGACGCGCGGTCCGCACAGGACTGCAGACCCTCACGAAGCAGGGCCGCTCACTGGGCTCTACAAGCACGGGCCACATATCCACGCAGGTCACAGCAGAAATGGGTGCAGGCCCGCTGGAGTGGGTGTTCCTTTTAGCTCTGTGTCTCTGGGAGCCTGGGAGCAGGCCTGAATCACCCCCTCAGCCAGGCCCTGGCCCAGCAGACAGGCTCCCCACTGGGATGGACTTAGTTGCTAGAGGCTGGAACTTGCCCGAGTTCTATCAGTTACTTGAGGTAAACCTGCCTTCTTGGACAATGACTGCCTGACATTTAAATGAAATAGAGTTAAGGAAAAAAAAAAGATAGATTTGCTAAAGTTTATGTGACCATTTTTCTACATTGTTCTTTTTTAAAAAAAATTCTTCATAAATGTCCTCTTGGTAAATAGTGAGGGCACACAGAATCTTTGCAGAATGACTTTCCGAAGTCCTGCACTACTGTTCTGTGTCAACAGCAGTGCATGAGAGCACCAGCTTCCCTGCCCGCGGACATACTCTCCTCAGGGAGGGTTCTAATTTAGCAGTGAAACATTCGCTGACCCTGGCCTTGCTCCCGGTTACATTTCTTGGGTTACTTGTAAAACTGTGCACAGCCCAGTGTTTGTTTATGGATTCTATTTTCCCTCTTCTAATTACCCCTTCCCGTCTGCTGGGATTTGAATGTGCCTCCCAGTGGTTATTCTGTGCCACACTGGGTCACAACTAGAAAAGTGATGGGGGGTGGGACCTCGAAGAGGTGGGTGCAGTGGGGGTGCTGAGGTCTTGGGAGAGTGACCCGTGGCAGGATGAGGTGGCTCTCGAGGGCTCCCTGGACCTTCATGGCAGAGTCTTTCTTTCTCTTTTTTTTTTGGGGGGGGGGAGCCAGGGATTGAACTCAGGCCCTTGCAATTGCCACAGAAGCACTTATTCCCCTGAGCCATCTCCCTAGCCCCAAGAGTAACTTTCTAGCATGAATCAGATCCCTAAGCTGCTCTCCAGCTTCCTGTTTCAAGAAGTGCTCTCTTCCTCCCATCCACACTCCTGCCATTGTGACCGTGTCCACCTCTAGGTCCTGCCCAGCTGTCA
>NDGN011109409.1:0-10437 GCA_002564285.1 Tympanoctomys barrerae | reverse complement strand
GTGCATTGGGTCTTGTTTCTTGATGTGGGAAAGCTGACTGGTACAAAGGCTCTCTCTGCCCTTTGGCTTCTGAAATAGCAAGGGAGGTGTAGGAGGAGTGATCATTCCAGCTTGCCGAACACTAATGAGTTTCCTGGGACAGGGCTTTTTCTGTTTTGAATGGAAGTGGTGCTGGTCCACTCTGCTGAATGAGTTGGTCGCCCTACAAATGGAGGAACATGTTTTCAGTCAGTCATAATTTTAAACCAAATGAATCAAGTTATGCTAGTTATGAATCAACTTTGTGCTAGAGGGACAAAGCCATAAGACAAGGCATGACAAATTTCTTCACATAGAAGAGGGAGGAGACGTTCCAGGCAGGAGACTTAAAGAAGCAAAAATGTGGAGATGAGAATGTACATCATTCTGGCCTGCTCGTGAAAGCCTGAGGTATGAGAGGGATAAAGGTGTATGCTTCAGTCACTTTCTTCATCACTGGACAAATATCCAGTACCTATAACTTAAAGGAGGAGAGGCTTATGTTGGCTCCCATTTGCAGGTCAGCCCATGGTTGGAGGGTTCTAAGACAGTTATAGTGGGGGAGAGGAATATAAAGGAGGATGAACAGGTAATGTCATGGTAGCTGGCAAACAGAGAGTAGAGGGAGAAAGCCCTTCTAGGCTGTGCCCCTGTGAGCCACTCCATCAGGCCTGCCTGCCCCTCCATAGCCTGTTAACTGTAGGCCCCCATGGTTCAGTCAGCTTTCAAAGCCTTACCTCGGAGTGTATGAGGCTCATGGATGATATCCAGATTTGAAGCATAGCAGTGTGTGAGAGAACATAGTGAGGTCCAGGCTCAACAACAGGTGGTATGGCCAGATTACTGAAGGTCTTAATTTTTTCTCATTTTTTTCCCCTCCTCCCTTTCCCTTCCCTACCACAGTTCCTGTTCCCATTTGAACATTTTCTTCCTATTTTACAATACTTATCGTATATTTTGGACCTTATTTACACTTTTAGCTTTTTCTGTCAGAGAATCTATTTGGTATTTACACATGTGTATTCAATTTATTTCACTTAAGAGTATGTTCTCAAGGTGCATCTGTTTATCTTGAAATGTCTCAAGATTATTCTTTATAGGAGGATAGTACTCACTGTATAAAGGAACCATATTTTCTGTATTTATTAATCAGCTGATAGACATTTGGGCTGTTTCCAAGATTTAGTTATTACAACTGTGCTGCTGTAAACATGGGAGTGCCTATATTATTGTGGTATGATGCTTTTAATCCTTCCAGGAAGATACCAAGAAGGGGAATAGATGGATCCTCTAGTCCTACTATTTTGAGGAATCTGCACCCTGCTTTCCACAGTTGTTGCACTAGTCTATACTCCCACCAGTGGTGGAGAAGGGTTCTTTTTTCTCCACAGTCTTCCAGCATTTGTTATTGGGTGATTTCTTGGTAATAGCCATTCTTCATAGAGTGGGATGGAATCTCAATGTTGTTTTAATTTGCATCTCTTGAATGACCAGAGATGTTGTACATTTGTAATATATTTATTTGTTATTCTATTTCATCTGAGAAGTGTCTATCTATTCATTCCAAATGCCATTTTTGGATTGGGTCTTTACATTTGGAGGAGCTGATTTGTTTGAGTTCTCTATATACAGTAGTCAGGGACTTAATTGTTATATTTGACACTGGGTTTGCGTACAGGTAACTGAGAGCTAGCCATAGGAGGGTGAGAGTGGGGTGGAACAGAGGTACTGTGTACTTCACAGACCAAACTAATACTCCATTTTTCTAATGAAAACTCATATAACCACTTCTAATAGACTGAAATGAAAATACATCATTAGCTCTCACTTTATTATTAACTATAAAATTGCCATGTGTTAAATGTTTAAGAGTAACTTTTTTGTATGACAAAAGGTGCAAAGTAGTTTTTTTTATCTTCCAGATTCAACTTGAGAGCATCTTTGACTTCTTTTCATTATCCTCTTTATCTAATCAGTGGTGCATGTGTTGATTTTTGTTTTCACAGAGGTTTTCATCCTCTGCTCTTTAATTTTCTTCAAGACATAATTGTACATGGTCCTTGCTAGCAGTCTGTCTCAACTCCGAAGCATTCTGAATTTTGTGTCCAATTAATCTTGTTAAACAGCATTTTTGTCATGTCATTTTCCTACTCCAGAGCCCCCTGTAGCTTCCTATTAACACCTGGATCTAGGCCACTCTCCTCAGCTTGGCTTCAGTTCTCCATCAATGGGCCTTTCCTTACAGCTACTCAGGTTTCTTCCCACTATGTCTCAGAAACAATTTGTCATACTCAGGCATGCCTTCTTTTTGTCTTTAACGCTTATGAATCCTGTCCTTATATCCACTTCAAACTTCCTAACACATGCAATGAGTTTCTCTTTTTTCTTTTCTGTATAAATCCACAGCTACACCCTTTACTTTGAAATGAAAAAGATAAGCATCAAGCTTGTTGTCATTCTAAAAAAAAGAGCACGGTACTTGTGTGTGTGTGTGTGCGCGCACACACACGTGTGTGTGTGACAGAAAATAGTCTCATGACTTTCTATCCAGTAACAATAACAATAATAATAATAATAATAATTGTTTTCCACTGCTTCCATTTAAATCCTCTCCTAATTACACTAATTCTTATGAATAGCCTCAGCTGTTACTTGTTTATTGAAATAAATGCAAAGATCTGGTTATCTTCTTCCCATCTTCTCACTTTTGGCTGAAATTCAGGTTTTAGTATAACCTTATTTTCCTAATGTTTTATATCTATATCTGTCTCTCAGTCTGTCTGTCTATCTACCTACCTATCTCTATCTAAAAATCTCATTTATCTGCATCTATAGCCATATATAAAATTTACATACATATGGCTTTATAGATGAGTGTATATTTACATATATATGTACATACAGTATATATTTTAAAATTATTTTTGTTTGCTTTTCAGTTCTTTGGCTGTGAGGAGAGGGTGTATGTTAAGATATGGAGACTCTGGACTCAGACTAATTCATCTGTAAATCAGCACAGCCTACTAGGAAGTCACCAATATTTCTTTGCAGCTTTATAAAGTTGAACATATTACTCAATTCATATTTTAACCTCACAATTTAAACAATAAGGAAAAAGCTGACGGGGAGGCTGAAAAGATGTTCCTTGGGGGAATTTTTGTTGCTGAAATGAAAGATACCAATAGGCTCACAAAAAGTTCCATAAAACAAATGAAAAAAATGTTACAGTGAAGATACAGATAATTTGGGAAGCTGCAGCCATCTGGTTATGGTCAAAATAGCTGCTTCTTATGCCCTTAGATGGTACAAATTATTGGCAGACCTCAAAAACCAGAACAGGAATCCATTTTGAGATCAGATTTCTTTGGCTTTCAAGACATGTTTACAAGGAAATCAAGATTAGAGGAAACAGGAAGAACTGAAGTGAGGAGAGAATTTACCGTCCGAGAGCTGCTCAGTTCGGTCGTTGTTTAACACGAGCAGAACTTGAATGAGAGGACAGGTGGAGGCCCACACCAGCTTATTCATTTGGCCTTTTCATTTTTTCTTCCAAGTTTACCACTTGTGAGCCAGTTGGTGACATGCATCATACAAGACATGCTAAGAGTGGCAACCGAGAGGCTCCCTGCAGCAGGAATGTGGCCATCACCCACGGCAGAGACCAACGCATGACTAGTGGACAGTTTTTTTTAAGCACAGAGAGAGCCTTTGTAGGACCCCACAAGCAATATAGAGGGAACATATTACAGGGGATGGGTGCAGAGGCTGAGATCTTCTTTAGTGAGGAGTACTATTTTGATTTAAGCAGTAAAAGTAATGATATTCTGAACCCATAATGCATAGGTCAATAAAATCTAGCACACCTATTGTATTACTGAGTTTCTCGGGACAGCCTAAGAAGGGATTGGAACTCACTCACCTTCCCCTTCAGTCGCCCAATCACTATATAGCTAACTACCCAGCAGCCTCCTGTTCTCCTGCTCACAACCTACCTTCCCTGGTTTATGGAACACAGTGTTTGTTTTTTCTTTGTTTCTTAGCTTGGACTTTCATTCCTTCACCTCACCACCTTGTTTTCTACCCTCCTAATCTCACTCCTTACTTTCTAGGACTGCTCTTTGCTCTGACCTCTATTCTAAATTCCCATTTCAGCAATCTGTGAAATCAGAAACAAAAGAAGTAAATAACTTCCTGAAGAGGCTGGCTCTTTGGTGATGAGGAAAAAAGGGAGGGTGTTGGCATTCTCCTACGTGAAAAACAATTTGCATGCTTCAACAGATATATTACATATGTTGTTTATGTAGATTAAAGTTTTAAAATTATTTTAATATAATATTTCAGAGTGTATTGTATGGAATATTGAAAAAGACAACAGATACTTCATACGGTATGCACACTGTTTTCTGATTGGTTTTTGCATTATTCCAGATTCTAAAGTCTTAATGTATGCCTGAAACTGAGATAAGAATTGATGTATAATCTGTGTAATCTTATTCAGATAATTATTGTAAGATATATCAGAGATTTGTGGGGTTCCTCAGAGCCACTCTAAATATATAGGTGTTCATTTCAGTCAAGATGAGAGCTGACTTTTGTCTGAAAAATATGACTATGTTAGTTAGGGTCAGATAACTACCATGAGAATGGACCTCAAAATATACTATGGCAAAAATGCAGCAGAAATTTATTTGTTGTTAACATGATTATAGAGAAAGAGAACAGGTTGGCAGAGTGGCTTCTCAGGAAGTCATTTAGGGGCTCAGAGGGGTGGGACCTTTGTCATCTTCATGTAGCCCCAGGAACATGGGATTGATAGAGGGTCACACTCGGAAGGCTCTAAGGAGCAGATGTGGGAGTAACTCCCATCACTCAGGCTCATGTTCCGCTGCCCTCAAGGCCGCAGCTAGTTGCAGAGCAAGATGGGAACCATAGTCTACCTGAGCTCCTAAGAAGTGAAAAATATGTGTTTTAATCAAAAATTTCTGCCAGTGTCTATTTATCAGCCAGTGGCTATTGTGATCCTACTGGAATACACATACTTCATGCAAGGGATGAACTTGCCAAAAAGATTTAAAGGAGTGCTCTCTTTTGTAAGGTAGTCAGGCAACTCTGACTTCATCCAAGGAGAGGTAGTTAATTGGAGGATACAAAACTTCAGCACTATGTGGCCCTATCTTTGTGTGCTTTCTCTCCAATTAAACAAAAACAGCATTCTGTCTTAATTCCCAGGGCAGTAATTAACATCCCAAGGATATTAATCAGATTTCAGCAAAATGTTTTATAAAGCTTTATTTAACTTAATATATAATTATTGAAAACATTTGTTGGAGTGTATTTGTGTTCATTTTCTAACTTTAAGAGGAGAGTCAAAACTCAGAATTACTTAACTATTACTCCAAGTCACACATAAACTAAACCTTTAAGATTCACTCATTAAGGTGAACATGATATTCATCTCTGGACTTTTCTGACATTAGAAAATGAATACACATAACTTTGCTTAAAAGTCAGCAGGAGTAAGAGGCCTTAAGATGACTTAATGATCTTGTTCATTACTGGCTCTAAATTATATTTAATCTAAGGGCGGGACCTTGCTGCTATATTACTTGTAGAACCAGTTATGTTTCATGCAGAATGACTTTGTTCATCTAAAATCAGAAGGGAAGTCTTTGTCTAGGCTAATTAAGTGGGTAAAGGGCAAAGCAAACAAAACTGTTTTGGAGCCAACTTGATTATGTAGGTTTATGAAGAACAGTGAAGACTTTGATAACTGAAACATGAAGATAATCCCTAAATCTCACTCTACTCATTGGTTTTAATTACTTCCTCCTTGGGTTTGTATCATTGTAGGTCAAATCAACTCCTGTTTCGCTTGCCCTTGGCTCCTGCATGCTTACTCTTCTGAAGGAAGACAAAATAAATATGTACAAGGAGGAAAATAGCAAGAAGGTAGGTTGTCCCAAATCTATGTAAAAGGCTCTAAGCCACTGGGGGTTGATAGTAAAGGATTTTTTTTTTTTTTTTGTCATTTGGTTTATGGCACAAGTCAAAGTAGAGAACTGAAATACAGTTCTGAATTCAGATAGACCTACACACTTAGCTAGCAGCCCATCCTTCATGGCTTTGGCAGTTATTTAATTTCCCTGATTCCTATGTGTAAAACAGACTGAACTGTCCCTTTGATGAAGTTTTTGTAAGGCTTACGTAAGATAATGCCTGTTATGCTTTCAACCAAATGGTTGGCATGCAGTAATAGTACTAAATAAATGTGAGTTATAGTTTTTGTCCATGAAAAATGTGGATATACCTCTCTTCCTTTCATGTTTCACATGCTTCTTCATTCCTGATGAGAATTCAGAGGATATTTATTGTGGAGGCTCCGCAACGCCACACTGCTTCAGTAGTTAATGTAGCAGTCCTAATGCCCTTTATGACCTTATGGTTGAAACAGTGTGTGGTTCAGAGCAGCTCTTTCTTCTCAGCTCTATTTTGTTCTTGATATAGCTGTTCTATTCACACACCTTGCAATCTGTGAAGTTAAAATTAACCTATTTGCCAACCTGCATCTCAGTGAGAAACTGAAAAATTACACCTTCTCTACGCACTAGACAGTGTTTTCTAGTGCTTCTTTGACGAAGAATATGATAAAGCAAGAGATGGCTTAAAGGGAAAAGACTGAGTTCTATCTGTGCTTAGTTTATTCCTTTGGAAGAGTCCTGTGCAAATGTCAAAGCTTGGTTGAGAGAACAGGAGGTGACATGGAAGTCACCCCGTTGCATCTCCGCACACGTTTTTGAAATGGGGAATCAAAGTGTGCCAGTGTAACTGTCAGATTTGGGCATATGGAACAATCTAAGGAATCAGACTCTTTCCAGTAACAAGTTTAGCAACTTCCTTTAAGGAGAGTCAGAGACAGGAAAAAAAAAACAAACAAAAAAACAGAAAAACCCCTCACTGCCTTTACAACCAATGATTACCTTCAGTGAAGACTTCGGAGGAATCTGCCTGTCCATCCTGCATGTAGTTGCCGTTTCTCTGACTTTAGGTAGGAAGGCACAGTGTAGTTGCACGCACACTGCCACCTTTTGCTCTTAGATACCTTGGATTGGCCTGGTCATCTTTCATTTTCTTATTGTTTTGGAGCCAGGGTAGGAGGCTGGGATGGATTGTGTACCTTGATCTTGTCCTGGAAGGCAGCTGGATGTGTTCACTCATCCTCAGGACAGTCTGGACCAACACGCCAGTTGCACAGATTCTTATTTGGTCTGTGCCTCTTTCAATGAACCATTTAGGACAGTCCTCAGTTCTGTCTGCCTTTATCTCTCTTTCTTTCTCACCCCGTCTTGTTATTCAACTCTAACACTTCATGTTTTACAGCGTAGAATCAGTGGAGGTGGGATATAAACAGGGAGTCTGATTTAGGGTCCAGGCCAAAGAATTTTAAGCTATCGCAAAGCTACTTGTGACCTGACTCTTAACACATGTGGTAAGAAGGGAACAAGGATTAAAAATAGCCCTTTCCTGCCTGGAACAGTGAATATACAATTGGGAAGGGTAGCTGTCCACATGGTGGATAGATTGAGGGGTAGTGGGCATGATCATTTGCCCTGAAATATCTCACTGATATGTGAAATTTTACCACCAGGGATTACTTCCTTTGCATCTGGATATGCTTAGTTTTCAGGAGGTTTCCATTTGTACCTGTCTGGGAAATACAATTTTAAAAGTTCCTACATATATATCAATTCATTTAATATTCAAAATAATTCTATGTGGTAAGTTGTGCTATTATTCCCATTTTATGGAAAACTGAGGCATTATCACTTGTCCAGAACTCCTTATCATGAACGAGGGGAACAAGAATTTGAACCCAGGCAGTCCAGCTGCGGAGCCCCAAACCTCACCCTGCATCCCTCACCAACAGCAGTACTTCTTTTTCTGTTGGCCATAGCAAAATGGTAGAAACTCCAGCCTCTAGAAAAAGTCTCTCTTCCATTTTTAAGTGCCTCTGGGAGTACCCAGAGGATATCTGGTATATATGGATCCTCTGAAATTGATATAATATGTAGCATCAACTAATCCTTCACCTCAACATTTCTGTGCTGCTGCTCCTATACTACAACTGTTCTACTCACGAAGTCTAGGTTTTTCAGCATTCCCGATGAGTTAAACCATGTGATATTCCATATTGAAGGGCTGAGAATATTCTGCCATGATGACACATTGGGGTTAAGATAATACTGTTGTGCCCAGATGCTCAAGACACCTGGCACCTGAACCCCTTAAGTAGGAATACCCCCTCCTCAGCCCCTGTCTTCACAGTTGCCACAGGGATGAACTCTAGAGTTCTTTATCATGTCTCTATTCCTGGGCCCTATCTGACAGATGTCCCTGGAAACAGCCAATCCTAGCAGCTCTCCCCTGGGCCCTCATTTGTGAGTTCAAGGGCTGATTTAAGCTTGGCTTCTTGGGTGGTCTCAGAGCCAGATAGAGAATGAGGGCAATCCCTTTCTTGGTATTAAGTCAGTAAAATGTCTTGTAGTCTTAATATAGCAACTATTTCAAGACACTCATCCTTTCATTTGAAGTGTGCTAAGCAACAGAGAGGGAATGAAGCTAATGTGAAGCTGGAGTGCACAGAGACAGGAAGGAGGACCAGCATGAAAGCTGAGTGCACACTTGAGCTCTCCATCCTAGTAATTTCAGAGGTTTAGCAATTTCCCAGGTCATCCTGCTTTATAGTTCTTCTCTTTCTTGATTAACACAAACCAGCAAAGTATCAGACTTGCTCAAATTGATTTGTATTATATTTTTCATTTGTATCTAAAAGAAGTCTAAAGGATCAGCAGTCGACAATTTTTGTTTCAAATACTTTGATATCTGTTTAAAACTATAGGTCTTGGCAAAGGGGCCAGATAGTTGGAAATTTTCTACTAAACACTTTCATATTTTCACCTTAGCCCCTCCCCTCATATCATAATTAGTCTCTTAATTCTAAAGCAAATGGCCTGAAATTTTCACATACGTGAAAATACACCTGGGAAAATAAATGCCTCAAACTACTATCAGACAAAAGCCATTTACTGCAGGAAGATGAGCTGATAGCTAAGAGCAAGGTTCTGGGAGATGAGAACTGGCTGAAGAGCAGCAGAAATTGAGTGTGTAAGGCTGATGTGATGTGGTGTGAACATAGCCTCTGGGGCTTGTGTGCTAGAAGTGTGGTCCTCAGTGGAGAGCTACTGAGAGGTAATGGACTCTTTAAGAGGTAGGATCTCATGTGATATGATAAGGCCACTGGGGATGCTGCCTTTGGAAAGGATTTATGTAGTTCTTGTGTGATTTCAGTTAGTTCTTGAGAAAGTCAGTTAGAAAAAGAGTGAATTTGGACTAGAGTCTCTTTGGCCTTTATGCCTCACCAGCTGGTCTTTCTGGTATGCACTGGTCATTGTGATGCCATCTATCATGAAGCCCTCATCAACAGTGGAACCGATAGGATCACAGATCTCACGATTTTGGTTTCCAAAGCAGTGAGATAGTAAAGCCTTTTTATTTATTTATATTTATGAATTATCCAGACTTAGGTATTTTGTAATAGCAACAGAAGAAGACTGATATACCAGGGAAATGAAGGGCAGATTTGTCAAGGCTGAGTCTTATTTTCTGGATGTTCTGCTTATTTTAGCAGGATAAATCTAAACATCTTTGTTTTACTTCTTTTCCTGTTGAGCACAGGAATGTAATATATATGTAATATATATTCCACCAAAAATGTATATACCCTTCAGGGAAATAAAATAGACCATCTTTCAACAGATGGTCTTACCCTCATGGGGCAGACCCTAAGGGATGCATAAAACCCACTATTTTGCTGGCCTTTAGAGAAGAAACAGAAAATGCATGTGCAGCAATCTCACTGACCAAGGGTGCCCAAGCAGCAGTGTGGCACACTCATTAATATCTGGAAGCTAATGGCCACCACTTTGAGAAACTTTTGTAACTGCACAACCTGAAGGTAACTTGTATTAATCTCATGATGTCTCAATACATTTGGTATTAAAATATCTATACAAGTTTTTTTCCTTATA
Organism: Tympanoctomys barrerae; assembly: GCA_002564285.1. Taxonomy (NCBI): domain Eukaryota; kingdom Metazoa; phylum Chordata; class Mammalia; order Rodentia; family Octodontidae; genus Tympanoctomys; species Tympanoctomys barrerae. Next base: position 334 of record NDGN011109409.1, on the reverse strand, counting down.
TGTGTATACATTTTTTTGTGAACTATGTTGTATTTGAACTGTACTTGAATATAACCCAGGGGTTGCATATTGCCACAGTATTCATTATGAGAATTGGCTCATGTGGTTAGGAAGGTCAAGAATGAAGTTCCAGCTACAGGCTGGAGAATCAGAATATCTGGTGGCATAATTCAGTTGTAGTCTGAAAGCTTGAGAAGCAACAGCACTGATGTCCAAGGTCAGGAGAAGATGGATATCTTGGCAAAACCAGAATGATGGAGTCCAGCCTGGGCGATATTGAGTGCAGGGTCAGCTTGAATAGCATATTGAGGTCATATCTCAAAAAAAAAAAAAA
>NDGN011109338.1:0-11233 GCA_002564285.1 Tympanoctomys barrerae | reverse complement strand
AAAAAAAAAAAAAAAAAAAAAAAATTTCACATGAAGAAACATACATGGTAAGATTCATAAGAAGGAAATCTAAGAGAACATTTTAGAATTTGCTCAATTCTGAGAAGGGAAATTTATTATTTTAGAATACCTCCCACTTAAGGTCAGGCTTTAATCTTTTAATCCTTGTTAGTGACTACTTCACCAAAGATTTAAGACATCTGAAGCTTTTTATTTTCCTTTTATCATCCTAAAAGGTTCCTTGATACTTTCAGTGTTTCTTATATTTAAATGTACTATTTCTGATATTACTAAAGCCACTCAGATTTTTTATTTTTTTGGTGATAGTTTTTAGCATAGCCTATCTATTTCATATTTTATGGCTGCACTACTAGAATATTTATATTTAGTTTATTCTTTTGTGAAAGGAAATAATGTGAAAAAATACTTGCTTTGAAAGCTGTAGGTATCTTGACTTTTTGTCCAATCTGACAATCTCTCTTTAAGTGGAGTTTCCTAGTTCATTTATACTTCAGAATATCTCTTAGATCTTTCTTATCTAATTCATCCCATGTAAGTGTTGCTTAACATCCTATCTTATTTTGGATTTAGATAGCATATATGTTATTTAACTACTTCTATTGTCTACTTGTCTATGTCATTTTTATACTTTCAAGGTCTTTTCAAGGCAGAAATATTCCTATATTTCACTGCCCACATTGAATTAACATTGTACCACTTTACATATAAATGTAAGAACCCTACAAGACCAAACTTTCATTTACTCTATTTTTTCTGCTATTGTATTTGTATACTTTCATTGATTTTAAAATTACACACTTATGTTTTTGCTAAAGAAATTATTTTAAGCTATTAAGAAGTGAGAACAAAAGTATTTTAAATATGCCAAATATTTATTTTTGGTGTTTTTCTCTCTTTTATGTGGGCCTGAGTTTATACCTTCCATATTTTCCCTTAATTTTGAAGAACTTCCTTTATTACACCTCAGTATGAGTATACTGATGTTTCTTTCTCTTATCCTTCATTTACTTGAATATGTTTTAATGAATCTTAATTTTTGAAAGACATTTTCACAGGCATAAAATTTCCTATTGACTTTTTTCAGTATTCTTAAAGAGTATGTTTTATTCACTCACAATGTTTTATACAAGAATTAAATAGTATTTCTTAAACCTTTCTGTTTGTAATAAGACTTTATCTGGCTATTAAGGAAGATCATCATTGTTTTCAGCAACTTGACTATGATTATAATGGATGTGGGCTAAATTTATTGGCTATATAACACTAAGGTTTAAATTTTTATGCCCTCCAAAATTCATGCTAAAGTGGAATACACAGTTCAATAATACTGAAAAGATCCCACATTTAGAAGTGTTAGCCTCCACCTTCTAAGAGGGTTTAAAAGACCTCATCAGCTCCTTTTTCCTTTTGCCCTTCTACTTTCTCTACAGTGTGAGGCTGCAGCAAGAAAATGCCATCTTTGAGGCAAAGAACAGGCCCTTTCCAGATACATGCACTGCATCCTGATTTTGGATTTCCTCCAGAGCTACGATAATAAATTATTTATAAATTATTTGGCCTAAAGAATTTGTATTTTGTGATAGCTGCATAAGTAGACAAAGCAATGGATTGATAACTTCACTAAATTTTGGAAAATTATCTCAAAAAATTGCTCCAGTCAGCTTCTGATCCTTCTTACTGTGTCTTCAATTACATGCATTAGACACTGATGTGTGGAAAAGATACTGAGGTCTTTGAGGAGAGTGAGGTTGTTCTTTGAACACTTCAAACTAAGGTATTAAAACACCTTTCCATAAAATAGTCTATTCGCTCAATAAAAGTGAGTGGATGGAGGGATGGAAGATGATAGACAGGCAGGCAGGCAGGCAGGCAGGCAGGCAGACAGACAGACAGACAGACAGACAGGCAGACCAGAGGATTTCGTGATTGTATCATCTGAACAAATTAAGTACAAATGCCTTCAATATTTCTTATCCATCCTTTGTCTCTCATAGGAACAAGTTACATTTTGAAAGTCAAGGAATAGACGTACAATGTCATTAGAGAAGATGACATCCCTCACTGTTTTACTCTGAAGCATATCTGAGTCCAAAATATTACAGAAGGCGAAACACACTACCCTATTTACCTCCATTTTTCCACAATAAAAAAAAATGTTTAAGGCTTGGAAAGATAGGGACTCTTATCCCAAGTTTATGGGACCTTAATTAATGGCACATTTCATGTATCAATATTTCCACACCTTTTCATTTGGTCCTAAGAGGATTCTATACCTGAGAAGCATCTGCCTGAGATTTCATATATGAGAAGTAACCTTCTAGATGGATGAAAGTCAAAAGAGAAGCTGCAGTTAGAATATCTTAATTCTATCTGGCATAAACATCTTTCTGTTGATGAGTATGTTTAACTCTATTTTTCCCCTTTTGTACCTTTAATTATTTTTTGTAATAGTTTGGGAGATTATTACGATTTTTTATTTCATAAGATAAAAAAGAATTCTGCTTACAAATTCTCTTTGCTCTGACATGCTATGTACAATATCTTGGTTAATGACTACCCATGCTTGTACCCAGATACTGTTTGAAGGCTGCATACTCTTTCCAATTAAGGGAGTAAATGAAGTGGAGGAAAAACAGAGTAAGTTAGATACAGATTTTAGGTAAAACTGACCTCTCTTCCGAGATTTTGCTAATCATCTGCCCCAAGATTGACTTCACTAAGCCTTCCATACGGGTAACAAAAGGCTGGATGGAAATTTTCAAGTCTTTTGCAATTTGGTCAGATTAATGACAATATTCTAAAAGCCACATCAACTTAATAATTAAATTTTACTAGAAATACAGAGGCACAGTGTCACTAGAAAACCAAGGAGAAAGGGTAGGCACCACCAGAAGCCAAACTGTGTGACACCTTTACTCTGGACTCTCTGTCTTCTTTGGCCACTGAGTTTTTCAAGATTGTTGCATAAGGTGGTGAAGCTATTGTAGTATGTATATCAGCAAGGTGGAAAATGGGAGATTAGTTAGTTACATGTTTTGTACATGTAATCAAGTTTTAGGAAAAGGAAAATATGTACTGCAGTTTTAATTTCTATCTTAATCTGGGCTATCTTTAACTCAAGTTTTACATGTATTCTGAAGGCTATTAGCATTGCAATTTTAAGATGCAAAGAGGTTACAAGAATAATGTAAAGATTAAATAGGATTATGAAATTTTCATTCTCTAACAATATTAATTAAGCTCCTACTATGTGTCAAACACTGTGCTGGATAATAAGGATACAGAAGAGACATCCAGCCTCAATCTTCAATGAATATGCTCTGTGGTAGGAAAATAGCACTTAACCTTATGACTCCATCAGAGTAAAGTAAGTTCAGTGATGGAGAAAGGTTAATGCTGTAACAGACATACCTAATATAATCACAATGAAACTCTTTTAAATTAATAAAATACTAATCCAGTGCTGGAATACAGCAGATGCTCAGAAAATATTAATTGTCTTTCCTTATTAACCTCAAACAATGAAAAACAATTGCAATTTATATTGTTTATGCCTAATGTTGTTAGAAGGGCATTAATAAACAGTGTTCACCAGAAGGGTATTTGTTATCTCTAGGTGCAGCTGAGTGAGAACTATATTGTGAGAGTCAAATTGAAATCATCCCACCTAAGAGTAGGATCTATTTATGTGAAATGCTTCTACCCTGAAGGTTCACTAATGTACCTGAAACCAATAGGAAGCCTTTCATGATCAATTTCCAGTGAATAATTAAATATGCTACCAACAGATATAAGAAGTAGAAAATAAATATTTTTCCTCATACTTTCTTCTGGCCATTGAAATTATACATTCATAACTCTATCTTCTATACACTGGACTCATCCAAAGAGAAATATTCATTACAGTACCTCCAGTTAAGATGTTTTGACCTAAAGACAACACTTTGAGATTATAAGTAAGGTTCCTTCCTTCTGGAACAAAAATATTTAAATCTGTATTCAGTCACTGATAATATAACCTTCTTCATTTTATTGGAAGTCCTTATTCTGCACTCAGTATTTGCATAATGTCATTTCATCAAGGGGGACAAAAACCATCACAGGCACTAATTAACCTTTGCAATGTTCCCATCAGACTAGAAAATTATAATATTACTTTATATGCATCTATTCATTTCAATTTATATACTCATTCAGTTCCCTATTCAGTCAGCTTCATTAGGGTAAGCTAACAACTATTTCAGCCATTCCATAAGGAAAATCTTTTAAATAAATTCTCAATTTCAATTCAAGCAATAGGGTGTGTAACAATGCAGATACACTAACTTTAAAACCATTATTGGCAAGCATATTTAACCAGAAAACCAGGATAAAAAGGAAAGTTTAAAATACTGTGAGAACATTTGCTTTGATTAATAATTCATTTCAAAGGTGTGTGGCGTCTATTTCTTCAGCAAGCAATTAGAATCTTTAACTGCTCCTCGAATCTAGTCTAGAAGAACGATCTCGCTCACAGAGCGTGCCAGCGTGCTCACTGTGTGCCTTCCTGCCTTCACCTCCGTGCTTGCTCTCCATGCGTCCCCCATCCGGCCACACATTCGTCTGTCCACACGACAGCGCTGGGCATCTATAATTATACACAGAAGAGTTTAGAAGTATAAGAAAAAGTCATTGTTTGAAATTGTTAAGAAAGCGTCACAAGAAAAGCCAAGTTTGAATGGGTGTTTAGCATTAGAATGTGGTTTGGTGAATACAATTACATAGAAGGAAAAATCAGGACGAAAGCACAGAAGCAGGAAAGATTACGTCTAGGAAGGATGAATCAACATAAGTCAACATAAGCGCATATGATTGCTTTTTCACGATTTATAAATAAGGGGACCTGGGATAAGAAACAAAGTAACAAGAAATAACACTGGCAAGGTGGTTTACATCTTGATATTTGAGAGTTCAAATGCCAGACTGGATAATATAGAGATTATTTCATGGCCATCAGGACCAACAAAAGTTGCTGAGCCATAAAACGAAGAGGCACCCTTGAGATCTACTGCAGGACAATGTAAGATGCATATCAGTGAAACCAACTCCAAGTCACGCGAGCCAGAAGACCTTTTCAGTACAGGAAAGCCTTTAGACGAGATGATGGAAAAAGCGAGGCTAATATTAGGCAATTTAGTTAAAACAAGCAAAAAACATCTATTTTCTAAGATCTTTATATATAATTCATTTAATCGTCCGATAAATTCTCAGGGAGGTATTCACTCCACTTTACAAATAAAGGGAAGCAGACAGTTCACAGCCAGGATAACTGGCTCCAGATCTTACACTCCAAGAAAAAAAAAAAAATCCACTATTCACTTCTTGATGATTGTCTTAATTTGCTAAGGCTGCCTGAACAAAATGCCACCTGGCTGGGGAGCTTAGACAACAGGAATATATTCTGTCATCTATCTCAAGGCTGAAAGTCCATGGCCCAGGAAGATAGGCTTGCTGTCCTCCGAGGCCTGGGTCTTACAGAGGGCCATAATCTGCCACCTCTTTGGGTGGCTATTCTTCCACACACAGCATCCTGGGGTATCTTTCAGTTACACAGATGTCAGTCTCCTTGGATTCGGACCCCACCCCCCAACCCTCTTCTAACTTAATACTCTTTTTTTAAAGGCCTACTTGCACATAAGGTCACATTCTGAGTTACTGGAGGCCAGGCCTTCAATGTAGGAAATTTATGGGGACACAATTTAGCCCATAACATGAATTATGATGGTTTATATATTCTCTTCTTTTTTAATTTTTATTTTGAAGAAAATAAAAATAAGAGATAAGACTTTAGAAATGGTGCAGAATATTTTTTTGAAAAAAACAAGATGATAGAAATTGAACAATGGTTATTATACTACACATTGTAGTCTTCAAAGTAGATGTTCAGATTACCAGACATAAGCAAGGAAAATTTGTCAAAATAAAAAATTTAAGCATAACTGCTCCCTTCAAAAAACCAATATACAATTAACAGTACAATCATCTTAGCTATCCTGTGTATATAATACATGATCTTCCCTTCCTTTTTTCTTTCTTTTTTCCTTTCCCACATACCAATTGTTCATTACTTTTAATAATTTTTTCCCTTTTGATAATCTATGAACCTTTCAGATTTTAGTTACTCTTTCAGGTTCTTACTAGGGAGACAATGCAATGTTTATACTTGTGAGTCTGATAAGCCTATAGCTGCTTCCATTTAACTATGAAAACCTGAAGCTTATCTTAGCTTATACCAGAGTAATAATCCATTATATAAAAATATCACACTATTTTTTATTCATTCTTTAGTTGATAGGCATTTGTGTTGTTTCCAAGATTTAGATATTACAATTGTGCTGCTATAAGCATGGGTGCACATATATCACTGTGGTATAATGTTTTAAATTCTTTTGGAAAAATATCAAGAAGGGGAATATCTAGGTCAAATGGGACCTTTAATCCTAATTTTTTGAGGAGTCTTCACTCTAATTTCCACAGTGGTTGCACCGGTCTACATGCCCTCCAACCTTTTCCACAGAGGCTCTCCCCCTTTTGTTATTAGTTGATTTCTTTATGATAGCCATTTGCTGGCATGAGATGGACCCTCAGTGTTATTTTAATTTGCCTCTCTCTAATGACCAGTGCTGTGGAGAATTTTTTCATATATTTATTTTCCATTTGTATTTCTTCATCTGAGAGGTGTGTATTCACTTCAGATGTTCATTTTTGGATTGAGTCTGAATTTTGAGGGCATCCTTCTTTGTAATTCTTTATATATTCTGGATATAAGTTGAATATCTGAGTGACTATAGGCTAAATTTGTTTTCCCAGTTTATACAATTTCTTTTTACTCTGTTGGCAATTTCTTTTGATGTGCAAAAACTTCTCAATAGGATGAGATCCCAGGTGTTGAGTCTTTGAAGTATTTCCCATATAGATTTTTATTGTTTTTCTCATGAACTCTCTGTTACCCCTATATCTTCAAGAAATCTACCTACTTTCTCTTCCAGTAGATTTAGTGTTTCTGTTTTAATATTTAGAACTTTAATCCATTTTGACTTTAGTGCAAAGTGATAGACATGGATCTAGTTTTAGTTTGGGGCATGTGTTTGTTAATGAGCCGATCTTCCAAGAGCATGTTTGACCACTTTGCCAAAGATAAAGAGGCTGAATATGTTCTCAGTTTTGCCTGCATCTTCTAGTCTGTTCCATTGATTCTCAAGTCTGGTTTTTTTTTGTTTGTTTGTTTGTTTGTTTTTTGCCAGTACCATGCTGACTTTATCATAGTGGCTTGTAGTATAAAGAATTTCAAGTCAGGGACTGCAATCCCTCTGCCTTGCCATTGTTGCCAAAGATTGCCTTTTTATTTTAGGTCTTTCTGGTTCCAAATGAATTTTAGGAATATTTTTCTAGATCTATGAGGTATGCTAATGGTACTTTGATTGGGATTGCACTAAATTTGTAAACAGATTTGGGAATATGGCCATTTTGACAATGTTGATTCTTCTTATGAAGGAGCAAGGAATATCTTTCTATTTTCTGATATTCCTTTTGATCTCTTTTCCCAGAGTATTATAATTTTTACGAAATAGAGTTTTTACTTCCTTCCTTAGATTGATTCTTATGTATTTCACTTTTTGGATGCTATTGTGAAGGATATTGTTTCCCTAATTTTTCTCTCAGTGAGTTTGTTGTTTGTGTTCAGGAATGTTATTGATTTTTCAGTTCTGACTTTGTGTCCTGCTATACTACTGAATTTGGTTTTTAATTCTAGTAGCCTCATGTTGCAGGTTTCCAGGTCTTTCATGTAGAGTACCATATCAACTGGGCTACACCGAAGACCAGGTTATGTCTTGCAACTTCAACAGTGACACCCTCTCTTCCACCTTTCATGCTGGGGCTGGCATCACCCTTAATGACCACATTGTCAAGCTCATTTTCTGGTATGACAATGAGTTCGGCTACCGCAACAGGGTGGTGGACCTCATGGTCCACCTGACCTCCAAGGAGTAAATGGCCCCCAACCACCACAGCCCAGTGAGACCAGAGGGACAGAGAGGCCACGCTGTAGAAATCACTACCCTACTCTGCCCCAACACTGAGAATCTCCCCCTCACAGCTTCCATCCCAGGCCCCCTAGAAGGGGAGTGGCCTTGGGATCCCTGACTTGCTGCCCTTGCACACCATCAATAAAGCCCATTGTATCCCCCCCAAAAAAAACTACACAAGATTCTTACCATGTGTAAAGCAAAGATACTGAGACTCCAAAGTGTTTTTATTTATCCAAATTTACACATTTGATCTCGAATCTCTCTATCTCAAGATTCTATGAATTTCATTTATAAGGACATCTTGGTGAGGACACAATGTGTTGAAATTAAGTGAACCCACACTTTCTCTTCAAGGTTGCTGAGAATCAGCAGAAATACATGTCTATAAACATTCTTTTCTTTTATGCATTCAGTGCAGGGTCTACACGGTCTTACTACAGAGATCGGACACGTAGTGATCCTTCCTGCTTTTTGTCCTCCCAAGCACTGTGATTACAGGTGTGTGCCATCACACCCAGTCTCAGTTGCCATCATAGCATGCCTTAGGGGCAGGGCTGGCATGGCAGGCCAGGGATCGAACCCCCAATCCCTGCATCTGCCTAAGCAGGTGCTTTAATCTGCTGACCTAGCTGGCTGGCCCTAGAAACATATGCTTATAAAGGAATTGTCCTAACAGCTACATGGCCATATCTGGAGAAAAATTGCCTCCATTATATCTAATGTAAGAAATGACCATGTGTATATATCAACAGTTCTGAAAAAAATGATACTGTCAGCATCTAAAAAGATGCCACTGATTAAATGGTGTTGCCTCTGGAAAGACTGAGTTATAATAAATTGTAGAATACCTAATATTGCCAAAGCAGAAAAGATGTTAGATTGAAATTTTATACTTTTAAATTACTAAATTGAAAATTAAATAAATCATCTGTTATTAATTAATAGAGAAATGAAAAAAATGGTTTAACCAAAGTGCTTTGCACAAAAAACAATAGAAGACCTAAGCAGAGAACAAAGTAATTAAGATATATATAACAGGTAAGGCTATGGATCATTACCATTTTAATTTCTGTATTCCTCATAAAGTCTGAGGTGCTTGACAGTGTGATTTATATTCTAGTCACTTGTAACCTAAAACAAGATCTATAATATATATTACATTAGTGAACATTATGTGTTCACAAAGCGCTCATAATTAGTAAGTGAAGAAATGAATGCATGCCTGATTGAATAAACAAGTCCCAGCCTCTAAAGATTTTAAGATCTTTTCTCAGAGTAAAATGGACTAACATGTGAACAATGTACTACTGTAAAAAATATTTGTCTCTGATGATTACAAACAAAACACAAGGCTCATTGTGGAAAGAGATGCAGTGTTTCCTAGAGGAAGTGGTACTTAAAGAGCCATAATCCATATTCAATCCAGGTGAATACCTTTGCTATTGAGAATGTGTGAGAATGATACTAAGTAGGTCAGCCACTCTTCCTTGACCCACTGAGAGTAGTATTCTCATAGATTACTATATAGATATGTGTCTGGTTAAAAAGAAAGGTTTAAAATTAGAAACAAATGATGCTATGAATTCTGTAATACATACTAAAACAAAATATTATATTGTACAAGGTTAATTGCAAAAGGATAAAGTCAAAGGAGTAAGACTAAAGAAAATTCTGAAACTAGACTGGTTTTCATACAGATAAAATATGAAGTCCTGCCAGGCTCAGTGGCTTATGTCTGTCATCTTAGCACTTAAGAGGCTGAGTCAGGGGGATGGGTGCAAGTTCAAGGCCAGCCTCGGCTACACAGAGAGCTCAAGGCCAGCCTGGATCACAGAGTGAGTTGCTGTCTCAAAGACAAAAGAGCATTTTTTTTTTTAAAGAAAGAAAAATTAAGAAATTGTAGTAGTGCATGTCTAAGCTTCCAGCCAGTAGAGACAGGGTAGAAACACAGAAGAGCAACGAAGCGCCAGGGCCAGGCCTTTGTGGAGAGCCTTTATCCACACAAAGTAACAAATCACTGTTCATGGAGACTAAATATCCAGACCCCACTGCACCACTGCAAATATCACATGTTCAAGAAAAGTTCTTATATTTTAAACTCGTATTGTCACCTTTTCCATGTGGCTAGATTTTTTTGTTCTATTTTGTTTTTAAAAAATGATTACTTACCTTCAATATTAGAATAATATTCAAATATATTTTCTATTAAGGTTTTTAGATAGGTACCTCTAACATTTAAATCTTCCATTTATCTAAAATTGATTTTGCATTTGATGAAAGTGTTGAGCATCTAACTTGATTTTTCTTTATGTTTAGCCAACTTATTGACAGTGTTCTCATTTCTCCATTCATCCATGAGACCATAACTTTTACACATCAAATCGTCACAGACATAAGTCTAATATTAGGTTATCTTTCACATGTTAGCTGCTTGTAAATGCCAGAGTAAGTAAATTACATTCTTAATTTCTGTAACTTTATAGCATTGAGGGCAGCTCATAAATCAACCCACTTCACCTTCCTTTATAGGTATCTATGTAATTATTGATACCTATACTACCTTGAAATTTTTTTTCTGTATTTATGACAGAGTCTATGGGGTCTCACTACACAGATCGGACTCACTAATTCTCCTGTTTTCAGCCTCCCAAGCACCGGGTTTACACCACACTCAGTCTCAGTTGCTGTCTTAGTGTGCCCCATGGGCAGGGCCGGCACAGCATGCTGGGGACCGAACCCCAGCCACTGCACTCTGCCTAAGGAGGCATTTTAGTCCGCTGAGCTATCAGGCCAGCCCCATTACCAATTTTTAAATCAGGTTGTAAGTTTCAAAGAAAATCCTATTGGTATCTTTATAATTGTCATTGTACATAAAGGTCAATTGTCAAAGAAATTAACATTTTATTCTAAATATTCATATTCATGAATATATTCATTTTTAGATTTTGTTAATATTTCTTACAAAAATTTAAATTATGTATAATTTCTGCTACATTTGTTACTAGATTCTTGATTTTGCAAGGCAATATGAAACTTTGTTCAAAATGCATTGCTATAATTGTTGTTCCTAAACATTACTTTTTAAATTATTTGTTGTTATTATTTTATACTTAAGAAACTGATTTTTCTTTAATGATTTTTAT
>NDGN011109271.1:0-10379 GCA_002564285.1 Tympanoctomys barrerae | reverse complement strand
CAGGCTTCCGCGGCCTGGGCTGGGCAGGGTCCAGAGTGAGCAGAGCAGGGCTTTGGGAGCATTTTCTCTTTAACGTAAGCCCCAGGGGAGCTGTCCAAGGAAAGTTTCCAGCGGACCTAAGGCTCATTTCGGAAACTTGTAGAGGTAGTTAGTACATAACTGGGCTGTGTGTGCCCAAGAATGTCTACAGATACAGCTGGTCTTTTAACTGGTGACAGGCTTCGTCTGGAGGCTTAGGTTTCATCTGTGTGCAGTGTATTTACCTCCCCTAAATGGGGAGAGACCACTATAATGCATGAGGCCAAGGCCGGCGGCACGGATGCTGCAGCCTGGGCTGGCTGCAGGATGCAGGGGCCTGCGCTGTGGCTTGAGCTTGCAGAACAAATGCTGGGGTAGGTCTGGCTCTGATCTTCCAAGAGTGCCAGATAAAAGTTTCGGGCTAGAGTCGGTGTTTTAGTCAACTGGAAGGAGCTTAGGCCTCTGGGCTGGATTATTTTGTGTCACTGGTGGCAGTTTCCAAACAGCAGCAGGAGGCAGTTTGTTGCGCAGATCATCCCTGTGGGAGAGTTTTGGCTGGAGCGGTTCTGTCCAAGGTGCCCACAGCAAATCCAGCTGGTCACATTTCGCTCCTAGCAGAGCTGCGTCCATGTGTAAAAAGCATGCACTTAGCACTGTCAGGAGGTCCAGTGTCTGGACCTTTAGGAACTGCTCATCCCAGTGTGGCCATATTACCAAGAGTTCTCAGGCTAAGATGAGCTTGTCTGCTTTCTGGATCAGAGGGACAGTGGCTGTTACAGCACAGAGGCAGAGGGGGCCCTTAGTGACCCAGTCGAAGCGTCTGGGCCACCTGGTGCTCCCAGGGGCTGTAGGTCTCAGTAAGGATCATTGTTTTGGTGAACTCAAGGATTCGGTTTCTGCAGATGTTAGCAACTCCAAGACATTTCATAGTTTCTTTCTTGGAACCAGTTTCTGCCAGATATTGCAGCAGAGTTTTTGTGACTTTCCAGCAGCATCATTCATCAGAAGTGTTTTCTCAGAGAGGAAACAAGTCTTTGAACCTCTGGAAGAGTGAGTCCAGGTCAGTTAAACTTTGAGTCCAGAACTGGGGTCTTTGTAAAGAGGGGCTGGCTGACAGGAGCCAAGCAAAGGCAGCAGAAGGTGTTCTTAGGTCCAGGCAGGGGCACCAGCAGGCTGTGGGTCACAGAAGACTGAGGCAACGTGAACGGAGGGCAATCATGGTGGCATTGACAGCTCAGAACTCCTGAACTGGCTTTGCAGGCTGGAGAGGTGCATTTTAGCAGTTTAGATTTTTAAACCTTTGGATGTGTGGTTGGATTTTGAGTTGAGACTATCATGGTATGGGATACTGTGTAATGCAGGTAGGGGTTGCCCAGGAGTAAAGTTTCACAATTAGAGGCAGGTAGTTGGTGGCCCAATCTCAGGTCCAGGGATCTGCGAGGGACGGAGAAATAGGCTGCCTCAGAGTGGCCAAATCTGTTGTCAGAGGCTCCCCAAGAATAGTGAGAGAATTTCCAAATCCTTGTGGCAACTAAGTAACAGTCTAAAAAGTGTGCATGGGTTGGGAACCACAGAATTTAAGGGGATGTCTGTGTTGTTGATGGCACCAAGATCTTGCCCAAGGTGATTAACAGTGTATCCGGTTCATGTGTGGCTGAATGTCTATCTGTATTTCCTATAATATATGACAGCAGTGGGGGTCATGGTGACAGCCAGGGGGTTCTGGTTGGTGGCCAGGCCCAGAGGTGAGTCTTTAGCCTATACGTCTGGGAGGAGAGTTTTCTGAACTTCAGGATTGTGGTTATCTGTTTTAGACTGAAGTAGACATCATCCTTCTCTTGGGACCAGTTAGAGTTGAATGTGCAGGATTAAATGAGAGGGAGGCTGACTGGTTTGGTGAAGGAGATGTCCTCTCAGGCTGTAAGTCTGTGCCTGGCAGAAGGGACGAGAAGCAAAAGTCCCAGTTGCGCTGGTGATGGTAACATTTTGACAGAGGGGATCTTTGAAGGCAGAGAGTTTCATTGTCTCCCAGGAAAGTGTTTCTCCCTGACTTTTGCAATAATTAGGGGCTCCTGGGGGCCCAATTTGTGAGAACTTGCTTTGTTCTATCTGTTCATACCTGACAGGGTGCAACTCATTTGTCAGGACAGACAGTCCAAATTTTCCTCAGTCAAAATGCAGAATTTAGAATGAATTGCTGACAGTCATCTCAGGTTTGCATTGGATGACACTATCCAACCAGGACAGGTGCATCTTGGGATTGAGGGAGGCTGTACGGTGAATGCAGGCAATGACCAGCTGGAACCAGTTCAGTTGGCTGGAGGTTGATGAGTCAGGACCAGGGAATGAAGCTATAGGTGTTGGCAGCAACTACGGCAGCTGATGAGGGTGCCAAGGTAAAATTTGCAGGAAGAATGAGCCCTTTTTTCCTTTTCATTTTTCTTTGAGATGCAGGGATAGGTTTGGTTTCATTTTCAGCTCTGTAGTACTCCTTTTCTGCAGTCAGGGACTGTGGGCTTTAACTAAGTCATTCCCATTTTATCTCCCTATGGTTAATGTTGTGCATTCTTGAACAATGACACAACAAAGGTGGGTTCCCCTCACAGAAACATTCAGATGCCTGCCTGGCCATGCCCCTCAAGGAGACTTAGGTAAGGAGACTTAGCTAAGGAGAGTGCAAGGCCTCAATTATGCCATAATTTGATCACCACAGCCCTGTAGGCAAGGGCCAAATCAGTCGTCATGACCAGTGCTTCCTGGGCTTGGTGCACGGATGGAGCAGCCTATTGCTCATGCTGTCTCGTCCACTCGCTCATTCATTCTACAGGCACTCAGAGGCTAAGCATCCCAACCCCCTTCCCTTGAGTGTGGCCTCAAGAGTTGATCAAGCTGATCTGCTCAATTCTGAGAAGGACTAACCGACTACCTGGGGTGCCCCTGAGGTCATACTGGAATCAGACATGCAGGCAGGCAGGCAGGCAGAAAGACAGACAGACAGACAGACAGACTCCTCCCTTTGGAGTCTAATGTGAACCACTGGAGAGAGGAGCCAGGAATCCTCTTCCAGAACTCCGAGGCAGCTCAAGAAACCTCAAGGGCATGTTATCCCATTGGGACCTGAAGAGAACCTGGCTCCATCCACAAGGGCCACGACTGGTGACCAAAGAGGCCAGCATGGTTGGGCTTCCTGCCTGACACACCAGAGGCAATGGCGAGCGGAAACGCCAAAATGACACCCAGGATTTGGCGGAGGGATTTATTTATGTCAATGAGCACTGATTGGGATCACTCCTAGAATATCAAGTCCTGTACTCTGGTGGTCCAGGGCTTACCTAAGACAAGACAGTAGGAAGTACAGAGGCAGAATTGTGTGCCAACTGAGGATTGGTTCACACAATGTGCATCACAGTGACCAGCCATTCATAAGAGGCAGAAGCAACTGGAACTGGAACGGGAGCTGTTACTTGGGCAACCCTGGTGCCACGGTGTTATGTCACACCACAGAGCTCCCTCCTACAGTGAGGGAGCCTGCTGACCAGGGTCTGAAGCCAGGAGCCCAAACAATCTTTTCTCCTGGAAAGTGTTTTCCTCAGCTTTTTAGTCACAGCTATGAAAAGCTAACCATGTATTTGTAGTTTTCTTTTAATTATTAAGTTCTATTTTAATTCTGGAATCAAAGAGCATATTCTGTGTTTTTAATCCTGTCAAGTTTGTAGAGACTTGCTTTATAGCCCAGCACGTGAGCAATTAACATGCACTCCATGTGGGCTTGAAGAATGTGAACTGCAGCAGTGTCGGGTAAGCGCTCTGTACATGTCATGAAATAAAATCTGTTAGTCCTATTGTTCAAGTCTTCTATCCTTTTAATGACTTCTGACTGATTGTTTCATTTCACAGCGAGAGAAACATAAACTCTTCCACTATCATTGTGAACTTGGCATTCTGTTTGTTAGGTCTCTAAGTTTTATTTTATATATTTGAGACCTATAAAGAAACATACATAGATTTTGTATTCTAAGTCAAAACTATTTTTCAAAGCAGCAGAGACATTTGAACACACACTGTGGATTGGATGATATTAAGAAATTATTAAATTTATCAGACATAGTAACTATGTCTACTAGGAATACAACTTACAATTTACTGATTAAATTTTTAGAGACTATATAGAATTTGTTCATTAGAGTAAATTAAGAAAATTGAGATTTAGAAGTCTATTTCCTTTAAAATTTAATGCCAAATGCCATTTCCCATTCCCAAAATACATGACAAACGTATCAAGTTTATTGGATTCACATGGAAAAAGATCTGGTATTTGTCAAAGGCCTTAGTCAGACATAAACACAGACTTCTTTTTTAACCACTAACAGATTTTCTTTCTATTTTTATATTTGAGCCAAAAAATACTCAAATATTTTGGGACAAAATTACATATATATGTATTACAAATGCATATATTATATATTACAAATATATATATTAAATATATTTATGGATGGGTGAGAGAATGTTTTTAGAGTGAAACCAGAAAACCCATAATAAAAAATTGTGCTAAGAACACTTTTTAAAAAATCCTGGTTTGACCAGGGAGATTCTGGACCAAAATAAATTGGCTAGGATATAAACTGTCAAACTGTCGTTACTGCCTGGGGATTGGAGCCAGCGGTCTTCTTCATAGGAATCCACTGCAAAGACGTGAGTAACAAGATGTGAAAGAGCAGGCCATTGAAAAGGCCTTCAGCTAGCACTGACTGTCACAGACTGACCCCTGAAGCAACACGATGGACACCAATATTGTCTTTATTCTATGACTTTGAAACCCTTTATGTACATTTCAGGAAATTTGTTGGGGAGGTAGAAACATACCATTTGCTAATTCCTGGAGCTCAATCCTCTAGAGTCCGTGAAATTGGTGCTAAATTAGCCTGTCTCCAAACATAGAAACGGAGGCTGGGAGCTGACGTTTTCCCATGTCCTCACGGATTGTGTAGTGTAGTGGCAGCAGCGACTCTTTGCTGAAAATCTTAGGAAACAGTCACCAAGCCAAGCGCTTCACCAATGTAATCGTCCTCATCACGAACTGTAATGACAGTAGGCCTGCGTCCCCTGGAAGGTGCAAAGCTGCCTCTCACGAGGTTTCATTGAGCTGCCACAAGCACTGCTGTGGTGGCCTGCAGGCGACCCGCGGCTCAGACCAGACTCCCAGCCTGCACTGTTTCTAATACATTACGAGAAATCAGCTACCACGCGTTTCAGATTAAAGTGATCGCTTACTTACATTCATGTGGGATTGTTTCAAAACACATTACCCGCACTTCTTTTTGTTCTTCTTTTTTGCCCCCTCAGATGTTTACCTCTTTACCACTTACTTAGCGTATGAAAGTAATGCTTGGTTGTTTTTCTAAACATCAAGTAGTAAAGTGTGTAGTTAAAATGCCTCCCCCTCAGTACCCATCCTTCCCAGACATAGGCTTTAAAGAAATGTTCTATCTAAGTTCAGTCATTCGGTCATATACAGTTCCTTTTAATTCAGAAATATACATGTTTTTCATACTGTTATGCAGCTTCCCTTTTTCACTGAATTCCTACTCTACATCTTCCCAAACAAAAGTACAGAGTTTTGTGTTTTCATTGTAATGGGTCATACAGATTTGTATATTCATACTTCTGTGTATAGATGCGCAGTCCACAGAACTGACTCCTGCTGGGGCCATCTCTTGCTTCCCAATTGCAAACAGCACCCCAGCGATCACATGGAAGTAGGTCCCTGCAAAGCCAAGACTTAACCCTTCACGCACGTGCTAGCTTGAGTTGTAATTAATAAGGAGATAGAAACTTCAGAACCGGAAGAGACAGATGAAGCCCTTAGTTACCTACAACCTCCTCACTCCTGGGAACAGTGTACCCACCATCCGGCTGGTACCACACTTCCTTCAGATTGCTACAGTGTGCAGGATTCCTTCAAATCACTGAGCTCTGCGGACCTCACATGCTGTACCAGCTTGGCAAGAGACGAGTGGCACTTTCAAGAGGAGGGGTAGGTTCTGGCTCTTTTGATTAAGCTAGAAATCATTATGGGGTAACCCCCTGGGAGTTGTTCCCTGGATGAGGTCCCTTTGCTAATTTGTTAAAGTTATATTAAGCACTGTGCTGGAATAGTTTTTTGAAGAGATGTTTCCATAAACTTGTCCATCAGCAGATGTTCAATATGTGGTAATAATATTCATGCTGTTCTGAAAGCTCCTGCCGATCTGACATGGCTTAGTTGAGAACAATTTTTATTTCACAATGTGATGTTCTTCTTTTTCTTTGACAGAAAAAAAATCCATCTGGAATATGGATTGAGTTAAAAGGGGAAACTTCACCAACAATTTATTAGAATGAGGGTAAATTCTTAAAATTGGAAATACTGACTTACTTGCCTTTGAAATTTTGAAATATATTGTCAAAGATCTCTAAAAAGTTAGTTAAATACATACTATGACAATGTGCATTATCCTGAATTGGCTCCCCCAAAACACAGACTTCACCTAGACAATACTAATGTCATAATTGTGGAAAAGGCGATTTATATAGTATCTTGGTTTTGAGTTGCAATCTTAAATTATCAACAAGTTTTAGCAATGTAGTTGTCTTTTACTTTTTGCCTACTTGCCTAAGAATTTCTGAGGCCTAACATTCAGGCTGGCGAGATAGCTCAGGGGACCAAGCGCCTGCCTAGGCAAAGCAAGGACTGTGTTCCGTCCCCGGCCCCGGCCCCGCCCCCGGGTGTGGTGAGCCTGCCGCTGAGTCCCAGCGTGCTGGTGCATGCCTGTAATCCCAGCCAGGGAGGCTGAAAACAGGAGGATCACTATGAGTCTGAGCTGTGTAGTGAGACCAAATATATAAAAAATAAAATAAAATGAAGAATCCTGACATTCCATGTCTCATGATGAGGTCTAAGAAAGTGGACTCTTCCCAAGTTCCCTCTGAACAAAGTGTCTTTCTTTCCTCCAGTACTGCCAGGTTATTTTTACTGCATCATGACTAAGATGGAGGTTGGAAGAGAAAGTTTAAAGGATAGTGTTTTCTTCACACTTCTCGCTTTTTACCTTTCATCATTTTATAATTATTCTATTACTAGTTCTTAGATTCTGAAAATATTACTTATGACTATAAAGAAAAGAAATCAATCAACCAAATGGGCCAGCCAGATAGCTCAGTGGATTAAAGCACCTACTTAGGCAGATGCAGGGACCTGGGTTTGATCCTTGGCATGCTGTTCTGGCTCTGCTCCCAGCAGCGCACTAAGACAGTGAATGAGATGGGTATGGTGATGCGCACCTGTAATCCCAGTGCTTGGGAGGCTGAAGACAGGAGAATCATTATGAGTCCAATCTGTGTAGTGACACCCTGTAAACCCTATAGTAAGTACATAAAAAAGGAAATCAATCAACTACTTGTTATTGTATATGAAAATTGGAAATAAAAAATATCTGTTACTAGATATGCTAATTTATGCAGTAGTGCATATTTATCATTAAGAATAGTCATAGGTGATGATAATAAAAATGGAAATCAGATAAAATAGAAAACAGTGTAGGAAACTGTCAAGGCAACTACCAAATATTCCCTCTCCCCCTATATGAATAGCCACTCCTCCCAGCAAACAATGTCATCTGTTTCCTTCTTGAGAGCCTGTGGCTTTCTGTGACCTATGAAACATGGTGGAGATGGCATTGCACAAGTTGTAGGCCCTGCCTTTAAGAAATCTGACATCTTCTACCTTTACTTGTTCATAAGATGAGACCATGACTGCAGCATAAGGTAGGAGGAAACTCTGCCAGCTTACAGCCCCCTGGCGGAGGTGCCCAGCCTGTCCACGATGCCATCTCCCCACTCAGGTCAAGCTCCCGTAGGATCAGACACAGGAAAGGTTCGAAGCAACCTCATGCCAAGGGGAAGAGCCACTGACTGAACTAAGGAAGCCTCCAGAATTGAGAAACATTAAATAGGTAACTCAGGGAGGGACTATAACAATGCCTAAGCACCAAGGCAGGGTCGAAGAGAGACAAAATCATGTGAAATATAAAGTAAGAGACCATAACCAAGGTGAGAATCCCATTGTCTTGGTGCAGAAGGATAGTGGAGGGAGCCCCTTGACCAATGACAGAATACAATACTGTCCTTCGCTGCTCAGCAGGAACCTAGGGCCAGGTGCGTGCTAAGCAAGTGTTCTAACAGCTGTACCCAGAGCTCTTGTGCCCGAACTTTTGTCCTGAGTTAAGATTCAGTGGCAGGAACCCAGACTCCAGATCAGTGCTCACAACAGAACTTTCTGAGATGATGAAAATCCTATGTGGCAGCTGAGTGGTTGAAATGTAACTGGTCTCTTCACCGAAGAGTTGAACTTAAGCTTTTATTTATTTTTAACTTTTTTACATGTAAATACAAAGGACCACATATGGCCAGTGATTGATGACAATATTAGATAGTGTGCTTATTTCGTTATGATAGATTTTCATGTAGGGACAAAAATTTCCAATAATTCACCCCAAGTTATGTTTTCTGTAGGCATCTCCATCTGAATCTGGAGCAAGACCTTTCTATTTTGATTTCTACCTACATAAATCCCAGAAACTGCTTGGAACTGCCAGCCTCTGTTTGTATCTTCGTGTGTGAAGCCCAGAAGCCCCGAATCCAAGAGTGCCCTCCCTTGTTGTGGTCTCTGATTAGACAGAGACGAGACTGCAAATGACAACCTAAAAATTTACTTCTATCTTTGATTCTAGTGCTGCAAATAGTCTTCAGATAAAAGTTTCTATAAAAGGGATTTCTAAGCACTTTCATTAGAGTGGTATTTGAAATTCAAACCCAAATGTATACACTTACACTGTGTTTCCCAAGCTTCTTTTGATGTAGAAATGGTTTGTCTCTGTGACCTCTATTAACCTCCCACAGGCCCGGTAGGACACATGTTGGGAATGCTATTTTAGAAAACTATGCAATAATTTTTATTAAAGTGGGATAAATGTCATAATGAAAAGAACATTTTAACCATGAATACCACCTGGTAACTTTCACAAAATCAATTCCATTTTCTTAATTTCAAAATTTATCATATGAAATTTTAAACAAATAGGAGTCAGGATTAAAGTGCTGATTTTTATTTCTTTATAAGTTAATTTTAAAGTACTTAACAAAATAGAATAATACTCTTCTCAGAGAAGCCAACATTATAGCTCAGATATAACTTAATTATACGGTAACTGGGCTCCAAATTTCCAAACACTGTTTCTACCTTCCCCACCCGCTGAAGGCAATATTGGCATTTGCATGAATGAAATCATCGTTTTCCTACATTCACCTGGCAGGGAGCCAGTGCCAAAGACAACTAAGCATTTCAAAGACTCTTTCTGCTAGAGAGAAATTCTTGCTTTCTTAGGAGAATAGAATTTGTTCTGCTTCACTAATTTAATACCACTGAAACTGAAAATGGATTCTTTCTACTGCCTAGAAGGCCTCAAAAGAGCCTCCTCCCCCAGCATTCCAGGTGGATCATCAGATTAAGTGAACCTGACGATTATTCCATCTTCTTATAGATCTGGTTGGAACGTAAGATGATGTCTCTTCTCCCAAATTCCTATTTATGCAATTTTATTGTTGATAGCAGTTCTCAAAGGACATCTTCTTCCGGAATTCTCTCTTGGGCACCTATTAGACTAACTGGTGGTAGAGAGGGTAATCTTTTTAAGTTTTAAAAAATTGTTATTTATTTGTTTATTTATTTGATACAGGATCTCACTACCAGCTCAGACTCACAGTGTTCCTCTTGCTTCAGCCTCCCCAGGGCTAGGATGACAGGCATGTGCCACCACGCCTGGTTTCAGTGGTAGGCACTGAGCACCTGAGGTTCCAGGGATGGCATGGTACACAGTACAGGGGATCGAACCCCAGTCCTTGCACTTGCCGGGCAGGTGCTTAGACCACTGAGCTACAGCCCCAGCCCACGGTGGTATTTTTAAAATGAAATTTTCTGCCCCTCCACCTGACCTTAGATTAATCTCTGCCCTTCCGGTGGGGGGGGGGGTGCAGAAGGAACAAGACACGATGTGAAAAATGTTCACGTCTGAGGTGTTTATTAAAGTATCGTAGGAGCCAGACACAAGCTCTATTAATGAAATGTGAAAACACTTAAAGGAGCGGAGAAGTGCGGATTGTTGAGTCACATGCTTTAGGCGTTTGATAGCTCTAAAGGCAGACAGACGCCCAAGTAGTTGCACCCACGCAAAGTATGTGTGGAAGATAAGAACTGCAGGCTGCAAGTTTTTAAACTGAAAAACAAAACTTGCCACGGATAGTCCCTGTTATATGTCCCTTCC
>NDGN011109257.1:0-13768 GCA_002564285.1 Tympanoctomys barrerae | reverse complement strand
TTTTTTTTTTTTTTTAAGTAGCAGATCAAAGTGGCACAAGGAAGTTTCTGAAAATTAAATTGCCACTGGAACAAAAGCTCACAAATGAAGACCAAACCCCAGGTGGCATACCTACAGGCAGTGGCTGTCTTAAAAGATAGAGGATTCTCTTAGAGCATTGACATTGTAGACAGAATGACCAGAATCAAAATCCATCTGTCACACGAGAACAGGGGAGAGGACCACTGCAACACTCAAGGACACACGGGGCGTGGGACAGATGAACACAACGTTAGAAGTCCTTGACAGGAATTTCAAGGCAGCTGTCTTAAATACAATCTCCAGAGGACAACTGAAAATTATTTAAGAAACTATGAGAACATGTGAAGTGTAAGCAGAGATGCAGTCAACAGAAAATAAGCAAAACTGTATAACTGAAAGGTATAGCAGCAGACATAAGGGATTAAAGTTGCTAGGTAGGTGCTCTTGTGGAATGGCAGGAGCAGAGAGGACAGGGTGGGCGTGAAGGCGGATCCATAGGCTCATCCAGTCTGAGCACCAAGAAATGCAGCTGAAAAAGAAATGAACTCAGGGACCTGTAGAGCAGTCACCAAAGCCTGTGTGAGTACATCGTTAGAGTTTGACAAAGAATCTGGGAGGAGGAGGAGGAGGAGTCTGGGAAAATGTTTGAATCATTAGTGTCTGACAACTTTTGGCAAAAAGCTTAACATTGCAGATCAAAACAGCCAAGCAAATGCCCAACAGGATGAGCCCAAAGAAAATCATGTTAAGACAGCATAATTAAAACTCTGAAAACAGGAAAAAAAATCATAAAAGCAATCACGGAAATCAATAGTGAATGAGAGAACACTAATTCTAATGGCAGTGACATCTCACGTGGAATCAGGAAAAGCATAAGAAAGTGGCAAAATATTTTCCAAGTGTTGAAAGGAAAACACTGTCACGCCACATATTCAGGATCTGGCAAAGCCGTCCTTGTTGAACGAACTAGACACATCCACACTTGCAGATGCGGTCTTCAACAAGCCCTTCTCAAAAGCTGCTACAATTACTAGACATAAAATTAAAGACAACGTGGAAGACGTAGACCACACAGCTGACCAGCAGGAGCCAGGTGACATACGTAGACATGACAGCCTTCGGCAGCAGCTGAAAGTACCTTTCCTTTCAAGCATCTCTGGGGCTCTCACTGAAACAGGACCTACCGGCTGTATAAAAATCCTCAGCAATTTCAAAAGAATCAGAACAATGCAGAGTACGTTCTCTGACATCAGTGGGCTCAAATTAGAAATTGACAAGTGAATAATAACAGAAAGATCCCCAAACATTTGTAAATGAAGTGACACACTTCCAAATAACCTATATGTCAAAGAAGTCTTGAAAGAAATTTAGGGGGCTTGCTGGTTCGCTCAGTTGTTTAAGCACCTGCATGGGCAGACCCAGTCAGGCATGAGGGACTGCAGTTCAATCCCCCACTCCACATGCCACACCAGACCCGCCCTTAAGGCAGCCTGAGCCATTTAAAAAAAAAAAGAAGAATTTAAAATGTGTAGAGATGAATAAGCATGAAAATGCAACATTGAAAAGTCATCTGCAAAATTTACATGGAAAAGGCAAATGGATTTTATTAAATGTTTATTATAGAAATGAGCCACAGCTGTCAGTAACCTGAGTTTATATCTTAATAATGAGCAGGAGTAAAGTAAATAAACCCAACCAAGCAAAAGGGGGGAAATAATAAAAGTTAGAAAATTAATAAAATTAATAAAGTGAAAAAGTAGGAAAAATATAAAGTTCAATCAAAGCTCATGGTGGTATGCACCTGTAATCCCAGCACTCAGGAGGCTGAGGCAGGAGGATGATTGTGAGTTCGAGACCAGCCTGGGCTACAAAGTGAGTTCAAGGCCAACCTGAACTGCAGAGTGAGACTCTGTCTCTAAAAGACTAAAAAGAAATTTAATCAAATAAAAAAATTCCTGGAAATATCAATTAAATTAGTATATCTCTAGCAAGCCTGAAGGTAATAACAGAGTAAAAAGATATAAATTTTTTCCAGTGGCAGGAATAAAATAGGAGATATCACTACAGATCTCATAGCCACTAAAGGGAATAATAAAAGAGTCTAAGAGTAATTTTATGCTTCTTAGAAGTGCCACTTTTGAAAACTAGACCAATTCCTGGAAAACAAAATATTTCATCAAATATATGAAAAAAAAAAAAATGTTTGACCAGAGACATGCAACAGCCATACAACTCAACAACTACATCTCAGGAAGTAGGACCGCCTACACAGAAATCCGTATATAAGTGTCCCAGCGTCATTATCCAAAGGAAATCGGGACTGGAGATATTCCCAATGTCTTTCCACAGGGACAGGAGAATGAAATAATTTGTATCATAGAATACTGTTCAGCAGTAAAGAGGACACGTAACAGACTAGATAGAAACAAAAGGAAGAGGGTGCTATTGATATTACACTCTTGTCATTTAAGATGATAGATTAATAGTGAACTGGTGGAAAACATAGAGGACCTCCTTATACATTTTGGTTTGTTTGTTTGTTTGTTTGTTTGTTTGCTTTTGACACAGGGTCTTGCTACCCAGCTCAGACGCATAGTGATCCTCCTGCATCAGCCTCCCTAGGGCTGGGATTACAGGTGTGCACCACCACGCCAAACTCTGGGGCCAGCATGCCTTGTGGTACTGGGGATAGAACTCAGGACCTTGTGCTTGCCAGGTGGGCACTTATGACACTGATCTATCTCCCCACTCCTTCCTGCGTTTTAAAATAATTGCTTGTCCATCTATAATTATTTTAGAGTAAGGCGTTGGAAATGTGCAAGCCAGAGTTCAGATGTGCACTCCGGGCACTGCTGTCAGAACGTCTCTGAGGCGGTGCTGGCCAGCAGCCCCAGCTGGCATGGTGCGCCCACAGGGCAGGTTGCCAGGTGCAAGCCCCAGCTGGCACGGTGCGCCCACAGGGCAGGTTGCCAGGTGCCAGCCCGCCGCTCAGGGCACACGCAGCCTGTGCCGAGTTCTAGAGCTGGACGTGTCATCACCCAGCTCAAGTCCCTCTGGAGCCTTCCCACGCTTGTCTTCCTTAGAAGCAATCGTATTAAAAGTATGGACATTGAGCCTTCTTCCCTGACCCACAGGGGTACATTCCCGGTAGATGCCCAAGACCACAGATACCGTCTAATCCTGTATGTGCCATGCTTGCCTCTACATCTGTACTTCCATAGTTTATGAATGAGTACCACACAGATGAACCAACACAATTATGAAACAACTATAACAGCAGGCTATAGTACAGGTAATGTGGCTGTGGTCTGTCCCCCCTTCTCCAAGAATCTGACTTCCACATTACACTGCGCACAGCACCGCCATCAGACTGAGATGACCACAGGTCAGGAACCGTGGAAACGGAGGCTCCAGATTAGGAAAACTGCTGTCTGTGGATCTGACCTTCTGCTCCTTCTCAGCTCTCATCTTCTGCCTTCATTAACATGAAAATATATTTCAGTGTCAGTGTTCCTATATGGAGAAACCACTTGGCCACCCCAGGGCAGCCGTCACTTATCGAAGGGCTGCACCCTTGGCCACAGATGTCCCCCTAGACGCACTCCATCTTGGAAGGCAGAGGACCAGTGCTCAGCATGTGTTTGTTAATGCTAATGTGGGCTTTAAAGTACCAGAGAACTCAGGGAAGCCAGCGCTCCTCAGCCCTAAATGGAGAAATATATAAGAGGACAGACTTCAGCTGCCCGAGTCATGAAGGCAGGAAGGGGAAAGAAGAGAAGAAAGAGGACAATGAGTTCGCTGCTCCTCTACCAAGACTCACAGGACCCTTGGGGCTGAGGGAGAGAAGTCTCAGCCCACTGCTGGATATGAGGAAGCATCCTGTTGGTTCCAAGTTTGGGAGGGTTAACTGGAGGGAGGAGGAAGTGAAATGATTTCTTTTTTGCTGGTCAGTTAGAACTAGTGAATTGGCCATAGTGGCCTAAGAGGTTCTAAGGTGTGTGATGACCCAACAAGTTGGAGGAACAAAAGGCAGGTGGTGCAGGAGTGTAAGAGAAGCATTCCTATTCTGTCATTGCTAATACCAGTGAGACAGCTTATACGCAGGCGTATAACATATGCACAAGGAAGTAGATGATTAATTAAACACAGAAAAAAATGCGGCCTTACAAATTGTCATTGAGGATCGTGAAACTAACACATTACTGATGGTAATAAGAAACCTGCACCAGAGGAGAAGAATGTTAAAAATGAGAACTAGGTGGAGTAAAAATGTGACTCGCCTCAGATCGTGACATGCCTAGCCTACTAATGAAAGTTCTACATTACTAAGCTGTCATGCTGTTGATGCCTCCGTGGTAACAGGGGCTTTGCTCACCCACTGTAATGACAGAAGCTCAGCATAGCAGTCTCTTCACGAAACACAGAAAAGCAAACGACTGCAGACACTCCTGGTTGTAGACCCAAAAGAAATGAAGTCAGTATGCAAAAGAGAGCCCTGCATCCCCGTGCTTACGCTAGCACTGTTCCCAAGAGCTGAGGAGGGACTCCATCAGCAGGGGAATGGAGCAAAGGACTCTGAAGAAGATACACAGATGGCCACTAAGAATACAAAAAGATGTATATGTATATATAGCATCGTCCAGAAAGAAGAAGTAAATCTTGTCATTTGAAGCAAAAATGGCTGGAATTATGGGTCCTCTAGCGAAGTGAAAAAAGCCAGACAGAGAAAGGCAAGCCACACAGGTTCTTTCTCACTGTGGAAATTGACGAGAAAAGTTAATCCAAGACTAACGACTCCTGGGGCCTGGGAAGGGTGTGGGCAAGGGTGGAAGAGGGGCGGACAGACAGGGTCACCGCATGCTGGGAGCACAGTGGCAACATCGCCGCGAGCCCCACTAGTGTAACTTCAGTGTATGTCAAGACAAGCAGGTGCTAAGACTCAAGTTCTGCTGCCCAGTTCAAAAAGCAACAGCGAGCTGCACAGTGGAATTCAAAGGCTCCCAGGAGTGGGGTGTGCGCGGTGGGCTGGGCCTTGCCCCAGGCTGAGCACACGGTAACTGAACGAATGAAAGGTGGAGAGACACTGAGTGTGCTGTGAAGGGTGGATAAGGCTGTGTAAGAGAAGGATTTCTGTGGAAGCTGCGTCTCCAGCACATCTGTATTTCTAAATCTGCCTAGGATGTCAGACAGGCATACTGCCTATCCCCCGCAGTTACCTTGCCTGGCATTTCCAAGATGAGAAATGCTTCCAGGTGTCTTTTCATACGCTTAGTGACCCTGTGCATGTCATCGTCAGAGTCATTTCTGTTCAGATCCTCTCTACATTTTAGGTCTGCTCATCTATTATTTATTTATAAGGGGGCTTATATATTGTATTTTATTTATTTTTGTGGCGGGCTCAGCCCGGCCTGGGGCAGGGCTGGTGTGACACGTGGTGCCGGAGATGGAACCGTGGTCCCTGCGCTTGCCTAAGCAGGCGCGTTATCCCGCTGAGCCGTCTCGCTGGCCCTGGCTTACGCACATCCCTTCTCAGCTGTACAGATTTGCAGATGTTTACTGCCATCCTGGGTCCATGGTGGGTATTCTCTGCAGCACAAATGTTTAATTCTAATGAAGTCTGATCCTCCTACTTTTTATTATATTTTTGAGGTAACAGCTAAAAATCCTTTGCTAAACTCAAAAGCATAAAAAATGTAGCCATGAGGTTTGTTGTTAAGAAGCATTTCATAGGCCGAGCCCTTGCTCTCATAGGTCTAGGCCTTGGATCCCTTTGGAGTTCATTCTTGCGAGTCATTTCCTCCAGGTGAAGAGCAGCACATTCTTTTGTGTGTGACTGTTCAGTTTCTCAGCACCATTTGTTGGGCAGGTGTGCTTGCCTTCTTGAAGGATCTTTCTGTTAACCTTGTTGAAAGCCAGGTGACCATGGTCCTATGGTTTTGCTTCGGGCATTCGGTTCTCCTCCACTGGTCTCCATGCCTGTTCTGCACCGCTGTGATTAACAAGGTCTGCAGCAAGCCCTGCAATCCAGGTGCATGTGTCCTCCTGTTTTGTTCTTCTGCTTAAGGACTGCCAGTGCCTTCCTTCTTAGGCAGGCGCAGGGACCAGGGTCTGATCTCAGGCGAAACATGCCACGCCAGCCCCACCCCTGGGGTGCACTAAGATGGCGAGTGAGGCTGGGCATGGTGGCACACTGGTCATCCCAGCGCTTAGGGCCCTGAAAACAGAATGATCACTACAAGTCTGATCTGTGTAGCGAGACCCTGTATGAAATACATTAAAAAACAAAAAAGGATTTCTTTAGCAGTTCTGTGTTCCTTGAATTCCCATACAAGTGTTTGACTCAGCTCCCCAGCTTCTGCAAAGAAATCAGATATTTTGGAAGGATTTTGCTGACTCTTTAGATAAACTTGTAAAGTATTTTGATCTTCCTATCAAATCTTCTGATGATTGAACATGTATTTTTTTTTTTCTTTTAGGTCCTCCTTGGTCTCTTTCAGCAATCTTTTTTAGTTTTTGTAGCACATGCTCTACACTTGTCTTACTAGATTAACTTCTAACTGTATTATTATTTTGATGGCATCGTGAATATATTGTTTCCTTAATCCCGCTCATCACAAGTACATAGAATACAACGGATTTTGTGTATTGATGTGAAACCCTGAAGCTTTGCTAAACAAAATTTTTAGCTCTAATGCCTTTAAGTGGGTTCTAATGCCTTTAAGTCTTCTAAATATCATGTCTTTTCAAAACAGAGTTTATTTTACATCTTCTCTTCCAATACAAATATATTCTATTTTTTTCTTCCCTATTTGGCATGAATAGAAACTGCAATGTGGCACTAAATAAAAGCGATGAACAGGCATCCCTTTTTCATTTCTAGTGTTAAGGGAAAATGTTCAGCTTTTCTAAATTATAGGTTTGAGTTTCTCTGCATTTTTCAGACTGTTTTCTATCAGATTAAGAGTTTCACCTCTACTTAGGTTAGTTTATAACCTTCAAATAGTGTTGACTTTTGGAAAAATGTTTTCTTCTCTGTTGAGATAATGATTACGTAATTTTATATTTTACTTTACAGACATGATATTGTTCATTAATTTTCTTTTCTTTCTTTTTTGTACATTACTTTTCACATATAAAATAATTAGAGTTCCCAGAATAAAATCTATTTTGTTGTTATATGAATCTTTTATACATTTAACCTGCTGATACTGTGTTGAGGATTTTTGTGCCTGTATTTGTGACATTTATTGACCTAAAGGGATTTTTGTCGTTGGTTTTTGGTTTGCTTGCTTTACTTTCGTGTCACTTTTGTATGAAGATCATACTGGCCACAATGAATGAGCTGGAAATTGTCTCTCCTCCTCTACTTTTGAAAGACTGAAAAGAATGCATGTGAATATTTTATCAAATTATCGATGAAATCATCTATAAGTCCATTTAGAGCAAATACTTGTTCATAGGTGCATTTTTTTTTATTAACTCAGTCTCTGGGTTGCTTTTATTTTCTTCCTGTTTCCTTTTTAATCAGCTTCCTTAGTTTGTGTCTTTCTGGAAATGTGCTCCTTTCACGTAGGTAACCTTCTGGGGGCATAAAGTTAATAATATTCATTATACTCACATCCAGAGAGCTTCTTACACTCCTCCTTCCTGCAGCCTGAGATTGGCCACGTGACATCTCCCTGTCTGAAACACAGCCTGCAGGTAGGATCAAACAACCATCAGTGTAGCAGACGTGAAGTAATCACATAGTTTACACCAGCAGCTTCAAAATAGAGCAGGTGTGGCCACAGGGATAGCTGAGTGGACTAAGCACCTGCCTGGCAAGCACAAGACCTGGGTTCAATCCCCGGTACTGCATGCCATGCCAGCCCCGTCCCGGGCATGCCAAACTGGCCCCCAAGACAGGGCGCCGTGGCACATGCCTATATTCCCAGTGCTGGGAAGGCTGAAACGGGAGAATCACCACCAGTCCAAGCTGCATATGTCAGTCAGGTGTGGCTTGTTCTACTGAGTTGGATCAACATGGATGTGGATCCTTAGGAAGGGTGAGCGTGTAGAAACAAGTTTAATGGTGATTGGCTGAGAAAGTCAGCGAATGAGAATTCCCTGAGAGGTTGGAGTGCATGGCATTTGGGGACACTTCATCATTTAAGGAAACATTCATCTATAAGTAGCTATTGATCTATAAGTAGCCATCAGGGGAAAGAATAGATTGTCGTAACAACTTACACAAGTGGAACTCAGCTGGGACTTGCCATTCTGCTGGTACCACGTTGTATACTAGAACACACTGACCATCCAGGAAAAAAAAAATGTCAAATTGCTGAGGAAGTTTTATCTCCTTCATTATTTGGGCGCGACAGCTCCGGTAGCTCATTGTGGGTGTTCTGACGCTATATCAGGCTCAACTGAAAGTGTCTAGGTCATTTGGGTTTCCACGGACTGCATGGCATCTAACAAGTGCACTTTATGACAGCATGGAAGTTGGGATGCTCGGGCTCACAGGATGAGCAGATCTAGGGTCTGGTGAGGCTCGACTCCCTGGCCACCGATGGCATCTTCCCGCTGCATTATTATAGGATGAAGGCATGAAGAGTCTGTCTGGACACTAATTTTATACTGGAACTGATCCCATTTGTTAAAATTCAGGCTTAATCTCCTAATCCCCTCTAATTACTCATGCTCCTAATATCAGCAAAGGCGGGGTAAGGTTATAGCACAAAGATTAAGGAGAAACCTGCCCATTCAATAGATAGCAGAAAATGCTATAAACGACTGACAAGATTCCTCTGAGGGTGGGGTGGGAATTCATTAACTATAGTGTTGTGTAATTTCAGACTCTAGGGCAGCAAGAAGATATTGCCAAAAGAACAAAGACAAACAAAGGCAGACTGTAGATGGCTGAGGCAGAAGGATCAGAAGTTCCAGCCCAGCCTGGGCAACTTAGCCACTCCGGGAGATCCTTCCTCAAGCTGCAAAGAGTTGAGGCTGTTGCCCAGCACACAGACCCGCAGTCCAAATTCTCGTCCTACAAGAAACGAACAAACAGGCTTCATGTTCTTCCGCGTCCTTGTGCGATGACAAGACGCGTCTACAGGAGGCGTTGCTGCGAGTTGAAGGATGAAATGTTAACCAGCAGGGAGGCCCTCAGCTGCTCAACAGGGAAGCGGAGATGCTGAGTATATTAAAGTGAGAGAATGACCTCTCTGGATAGAAAGTCAGCCTGCGCCCACCAGGGATGCAGAGGGGCCCTGTGCGGTGCACAGGGGACTGAAACCCAGCAGCTGCGGCGTCTGCCAGCAACGCTCCGGTGGATACTTTAACTTTTTAAAAATTCATTTATTTATTTATTGTTCTTGTGGCTGGCCCAGCGCCCCCTGGGGGCGGGGCTGGCATGGCATGCGGTGCCTCGGATTGAACTGCGGTCTGTCACTGCGTTTGCCTAAGCTTGCCTAAGCAGCCACTTGAGACCGCTGAGCTATCTTGCGGTAGCCCTTAACTTTTTTTAATACAATATCCACGCTATCCCCACGTGTGTCTTAGACTGCATGGATTTCTCTCCCAGTACTGGACGTTGAACTGTGGGCTCTCCCACTAAGCGGCATCCTATTCCTTGACCACATGGGCAAGGTACAGCTCACAGTCAGGGTTATACATCATGGAGATTTGGGAAGGGGACTGAGAGATGGAGGAGGAGGGGGAAGGGGCCGAGGAAGGAAACGCAGTGAAGATGTGCTACGCATGCGCACCAGGCCCCTGTGATAAATGTGATGTGATCATTAAGCATTGCACACGCAGACTAATAAAAATACTTAAAAATTAAAATATAAGTAAATAAATTATTAATACAGCTTTGGCTTAGTTACTGTGAGGATCTGGAATCTACACTTCTCATTTGTAAACAAGCAAACTGGCCATGCTATTTCTGAGTTTAATTTTTTGTTTATTTTTCAACACAACCAGGATAAGAATAAGGAATGCTACTCCTGCCCAGCTTGGGGAGCTTTGGGTCAGTGTAGAAGCAGGAAGGAGGAGGACATAAATTACTTTGACTCTGTCCAGGAAGTTGAATTCCTTAACCACTAAGGAGGTCATTGTAAGTGACATTCCTGAAACTTAGCCGGAAATCTCTAGAAATGGCCCATGACATTGAAAGGCTTTACAATGTACTTTGTCTTTGGACAATTGTGTGTCAAAAAACTAAAGGTTTGACATTTTAATTTTTGTTTTGTTTTCATTTTTTTCTCATTTTGTCTTCACTAGCAATAATCTTGGACAGAGAAGAGTAGAACTTTTAATTATAATTTAAGAACTGTGCCATCAAAGACAGGTAAGGTGGTGCTGTGCAGCCCTTGGAAACACAGGGCCTATGCAGACACCGGGTGATTCTGCAAGAAGTCAGTGGCAAGGCCCTCTCAGTCCAGGCGGCAGCATCGGAGCTGTGAGTCGTGGTGGAGCCTCGAGGAAAGGACAGACGGTTTCTTTCTCTTTCATGGAAAAGGAGAAAAGAAAGAAGGAAGGAAGGAAAACAGAAATCCATATGTCTCTCCACAGGACAGCTTGGATACTTATATTGCTGATTTCTGTTAGTCTACTGAAAGGAGCAGTTAATGCTCACATTTTTCCTCTTTTTATAATTTTATAATTTTGTGACCAATTTTGCATGCTTATATTTGGTAATTTGAACAACTCATTTGAAGACAACAGTATGCACTATAACAACCACTGTTGAATTCTTCCCATTTTGCTTAGTGAAATTTTGTATTGTTTCTAATGGCTTTTTTTTTTTTTTTTTGTCAAACAAAAGGATGGAGGAGAGTGATGTATGGGACTTCCTCGTGCCAGTGACGGTGACAGCAGATGCTAGCTTCCAATTTTTAGATCTCCAATAGAGATGCCAGTCACCAGTGAGTCCACAGGGCTTCCACAAATACACCTATCGACTTTTGGGGGTCCTAGAAGTATTCTAGAAATTAGCAGTATCAACAGAAGAAAATCAAAAGTCTTAGCTGGAGGAATGCACCAATAGTAATGGGGAGAAACCTGGGGGTGGGGTGGCAAGCTGTGATGAACGTTTACATTTTTCAAAGTTATTATAGCAAAAGACACATGACCGTCCATCCCCATCCAAATCCCCCTCTTGCTTCTAACATGTACCCCGGCATTTTTACCACTTTCTGAAGCAGTTCCTGAAGTCCTCTTGCGGGAGGGTCTTCACGAGATGTGACAAGGAATACAGCGAATGCTGCTGCTCCGTGCTGTCCCTGGAAAGGCAAACCCACAAAAAGTGACATTATCGCTAGGTCTGGCACCCATGGCTTCTGGCTCTTCCCTAAAGGCAAAATGACCATATAAAGGAATCATGTTGAATTGATTCAGGACATCAGGGAGCCACGACAGTGTGATGAATGACACTCAGAGAAACAAACTTCCCAAACTGCTCCTGAGAGTGGCAAGAGTTATGGGACACGTGTTTGAAGTGAGGGCGAGTACTTTGAAGGGAACTCATAACAGTCTGTCTGTATGGTAATTTCTTAAACATTTACACCCACACAGTAGTTTGGATCCTGCCTCACCTATTAGCAAGCAGTAGGACTCCTTTGTCATAGGAGGTGACATATTCTCAATGGCGCTTCTTTAGCCCTTGACCAAGGCCAACCCTGTGGTACTCCGCTGGTCTTCCTGTGCCTTTTATCACCGGGTGTCTGATAGACGGTGACCCATCAAGTGCATCCCCTGCAGATGGTGTGTTCCTTTGTGCTGTTGGGAACGAACAACAGTGCTAGGTGCTGTAACAACACAACAAGGAATTGGCCAGTAAGTGCACAACAAGTAGTGTGACATGTGATTTGCTAGCATGGTATTGGGTTTTTGTAACTACACTCGTGTGACAGTTTGATGTGCATTTTATATTTCTGAAGTGCTTATCTTGTGTGGCATCGTCATATTTAGTTGTGCATTGTGGAAACATCTGTCTACACCATTTCTGGTTTAAATGTTTGGTGTGATCTAGCAGCAGAAGCATGCAGGACGGATGCTTTTACCTGAAAATGTATTGATTGTCTAAGTTTAATAGATAAAGGCACATTCACTTGCCTTGTTTGTTTATCCCTAAGTAAGCTTGCGTGGTTTTGCACCTTTGTATATACTTTAAGTATTATGACAGCCTTCATAGCATTCATTTATTGAATCGCTGACCATTCTCTAGGTATCTCCTCTCCTTTATTTTTGATAGCTATTTTCATCACTCTTCGGGCAGTTTTGCTAGAGATTTATCAATTTTATAAATACTATTAAAACCCGGCTGTTTATTTCATTGAGTTTTCTCTATTATGTTTCTGCTTTTAATTTTATTTATCCCTGCTCTTATTTGTATTGTTCTTTCCATTTACTCATTCTGCTTATTTTGTTCTTTTTCTCATTTCTCGTGGTAGGAACTTAAGTAATTAATTTAAAACTTTCTTTATTTCTAATGTCACCATTCACTGTCGTGACATTCCTTGCCAGAACTCTTTTCACAGAGTTGCACAATTTTAGTTTATTGTGTTTTTTAAATTTTTCACTGATACTCTTTTTTTTTCCTGCTGTGAATTGTTTCGAAGTATGTCACCGACTTCCCAAATGTTTACAGGTAAGTGTGTTATTGTGCTACTGATTTCGAGTTTGATTCCATTGAAGATCAGAAAATATATTCGATACGAATTTCAATTTTAATAGAGATAGTAAAATGGAAACAAACAACTTAAGGATTAAGTAATGAATATGAGAGAAAGGTGAAAAGACAGGAAAAAAGGAAGGGGGGCATGCAAGCTTATATACAGGAAGGCTGAGATGATTGTATTCATAACTTCCATCAGATTTTTGAAAATAGCAGTTAATGTCTAGAATTTTCACCTTGACTCACTCTGCATGCTGATAGCTGTCATCTGAACAACTACATGAAGGACAGCAACGTGTGATACAAAACCCATGGTTCAATACCTCTCATCTTGGTCTTCTAAATGTGTACCATTTCTAATGCCTTATCAATTATTACACTCTCTTTAAAATAATTTTTAAAAGACAACCTAAAAACTGAAGATTTCTTGATAGCAAGCATCAATATTCAATTATTTGTCTACTCTTGCATAACTATATCTGTTAATCTGAGCAACAGATTTGACGATAAAAATAGATAATATAACAACCATTGTTAATTAGCTATTCCTGTTTTGAGAATCTATAACATATGTATGCTGTATGTTAAAAAAAAATTAAGATGTGTCATTGGCATGCACGAACTTCCCATGATGAACATCATCACTATGTGCTACAAACACATACTAATAAAAGAACAAAATGTTTTAAAATGTTGAATTTGATGTTTTTTAATGACTCAAGAAAAACCTTCTACCTTAGTAAGTCCTGGAACAAGAGGCTCTTCCCCACTGAGTGGAGTGTTTTGTATGTCAGTTAAATCCTTTTGGTTGGTTACATTGATTCCCACCTTTAGTATTCATGCTGATTGGCTGCCTCATATCCATTTTTGAAAGGACTATTCTCGAAGCCCCGAAGCGCGGTCCTTAACTGTGACTGCAGAGTTTTCTGGTTGTCCTTTCGGCTCTCACAGCTTCTTTTCCTTTGGGCTGGAGGCTCTGGCATCCGCTGCGTGCATGCCCAGGTTGACTGTGTCTTCGTGGTGCGTTCCTCTTCCTCCCCCCCCCCCCCCCCCCCCCCCCCCCCCCCCCCCCCCCCCCCCCCCCCCCCC
>NDGN011109252.1:0-23201 GCA_002564285.1 Tympanoctomys barrerae | reverse complement strand
CTACTAGATCGGACTCATAGTGATCTGCCTGTTTACAGACTCCCAAGAGCTGGGATTACAGGCACACGCCACCACACCCAGTCTCAATTGCCGTCTCAGCGCATCCCCGGTTCAGGGCCAGCACAGCAGGCCCGAGTTTGAGCCTCCAGCCTCTGCGCCTGCTTGCCAGCACTTTAATCTGCTAAGCTATTTGGTCAGCCCTCAACAGGATTTTTCTTCAGTTACTTTCCCATCTTTTGTCCAATGTTAGCTTTCTGCTTGATCTGAGGAACAGATTTCCTCTTTGGTCTAACCAAGTTTGAGCCTTTGTTTGTACATGAGTGTTGATTCCCAACTACTGAGTGTTAAATGTGTCTAGTTAGGGTCCAAATGGTGTCTACTCCTCAGCAAGTGTGGCTCTACAGAAGACCCCAGTTAGCGCATACGTACACACAACCATTTATTTAATACTTCTGCCACTTGAATGATGGCTCTTCCAAGTTTTTAATACATTTTGATGCAACATTTTATCCCCTTGGTCTTTTCAGTGTAAAGCCAGGAACAATTAATTTTTTTTCTTATTTCTAGCATTTTAGTCATATATATATATAATATATGTATACATATGTGTACATATGTGTATACATATGTGTACATATATAATATATGTACATATGTATACATATATTATATATACATATATATGTATATATATATCAGAACTTAAAAGTCACAAAACCTTTTACTAAGCCATGAAAAAAATATATATATATATCCAAGAGCAACTCAGATTCCAATAGTATTTTGATATTTTTGTTATAGATTTCTTTAAAACTCTATATATCTTATAGAACAACTTACATAATTCTTAGTAATTTAGCAGATTTGAGGGGTCTTTACATACACATGTATTGCTGGAAATAGATCCAAGACATGCTATGGAGACAAAGACAGAGCCTGAATCCAGAAAAACCTTAGGGTCCATGTTTAGCCTCAGAAAAGCATGACTTAGTGAGCTTTCCAGGGACAGCAGCCTGCAATGGTGCTTTCTTGAACACTTCTGCCTGACAACTTCTAGCTCTAGAAAAACTCTTAATTGTTGTACAAACTGTCAGCACGAGCCCTTCAGCCCTCATCATTTGCGTTATATGCCTTTAAGGAATCTTCTTTTTCTGAGCCACCACACCACCCACTACCTCCTCAAGCTTCCTAGACCTTTGGACACCTTAGAATGTAAACTCACAACTGCCTGTAAGAATGGCAAAAGAAAAAAAAAACCTGAAAGCAAAGTTAATACTACCAGCTTTTTTTAAAAGTAAAAATCTATACAATTGAAGAAAAAAAAATTGAACAGAACATTGGGGAATGAGGCCAACCTACAAAGCAAGTAGTTACTTACACAGGACAATTAGCTCCTGGTGAGGAACAACCCCTGAAATGCACAGCTTGGTGCATAGCAGGTGATCAAATGGATGACTAAACCAAGCCACTTCGATACTTTCTTTAGACTTCACGTTGAACCTATAGAACATACCTCTAGAGTTCTTCAAGAGCAAAAGTAAAATGTTCTCCTAACATCTGTCCAATAAAAGGAAAAGTGTTCAGAGTGAAAAAGAAAAATAAATTATACTCTAAGTAATATATTAAAAAAGGTCTCCTGTACACATTTCAACTGTCCAAATGTTTTTAATGCTGTATATTATACATTCAAAATAAGCAGGGAAATAAACACACCAAACGTACTCGCTTTCACAGCTGTGGCTCGTGACAGAGAGATTGATGTAGTCCAAGCCAGTAACCAGAAAACCCCAGAGCTGATGTTGAGTTCTGAATAATTTCCTGGTAATTATCAATAACAAGTATTTTTGGATACAGTATGTTTCTGATTCTCTTCCTGAAATACATAATTGAAACAAATTCAAATAAAGCTAGAGGAAACAAAACTACTGGTGATTTTTTTAAAAATACAAGTGAAAAGTATCTTGTTCTAACCATCTGATCTGGGACTAAGTTAAATGACCATTAGTTTGATTTGTGGACACTACTGTACTAAGTTATGAGATTCTAGATCAATTAGCTCAATGCAAACATAGTATAAAATTAACTTTTCTACCAACATAAAAGGACAGAACAAACAAAAAACAAGTGAAATTATTTTCAGTAGCAAAATTTATTTAATCCAAAATACTATCATCTTAGTGTATTATGTTAGCTACATTGGAAATAATCAAAGGTAACATATGACTAGTGGTTACCATATAGGTAAGACCAACCTAGATTGTCATGTACAGGAGAGACTATATCATCTTCAGACACATATTCCATCTTGCCTAAACATGGAATTTTTCATAATGTAAACACTAAACAGATACTGAACAAAATCCTGAGCAGTAACTAAAACACCGTCCTACTTCCACTCAATCGACTGACTTCTTGGATAATTAGGTTTTCATGAAGATAGCGGAATTTTTGATCACTATCTTCAAATAGTTTCTTCTCTCCTCACACTGTGGTATGGTAACATGTACATGAGGCTCTTTGATATTATTACACATACTTCTGAGGAATGGTTTATTTTTCTCCAATCTGATTTTCTACATTTTTCTGACCTGAAAATGTCTGTTATCTTCATGATCAAGACTTACATTTCCACAGATTTCACATCTTTCACTTACATTTTCATTGTTTTCAGTTCTAGTATTTTCAGTTTTCATTTACCCTTCCACTAAGATTTCTTATTTTCCCTCCTACTAAATACTTTCCTATAGTTATTTGAATATATTTTTATAAATCTGTAAACATTTTCATAATGTTACTATATTTGTCCGCTAATCCAACATGTGGTTTGTCTTGGGGGAGGGCAAAGGAGTTGATAAGTTGTTCTTTTTACCGTGAGTCAGTATTCTTGTTTAGTTGCATGTCTAGTAATTTTTATTTTACTTTTGAGATATATTATACAGACTATGAATTCTGTAATCTCTTTGTAATTTCTTCCCACTTTTTCTTCAGTACACAACTCAGTTATAGTCAAATTATCTTGAATATATGAGTTATAGTGAAGTTTTCTTGAATGCATATGCTTGCTTTTACATTTTGTTTGGCTTTATGTGTAAAATACCCAAAGTATTTTTTTCGTCTTTGTAATTTGGTGAATCTGAAACACCAAAAGTTATCTTGCTGATTCTATAGTTTTTACCATATGAAACACTTCTTTGTAACATCTAAGGCTTGTTAAAATACAGATGAGATTGTAATCCTGTCTTAGCCACAATTATCAAATATCTTCTAATGGTTG
This sequence comes from Tympanoctomys barrerae, assembly GCA_002564285.1. Taxonomy (NCBI): domain Eukaryota; kingdom Metazoa; phylum Chordata; class Mammalia; order Rodentia; family Octodontidae; genus Tympanoctomys; species Tympanoctomys barrerae. The sequence continues at coordinate 19,927 of NDGN011109252.1, read as the reverse complement.
AGAGAATAAATCCATGTATAGGCTAAACATCCATAGTCCAAAAATCCAAATCTCAATATGTTGCAAAATGTACCAGATGTTTCAGATTTAGAAGCAGTTGGAATTTCACATTTTTCAGATGGGGATAATTCATTAGTAAAGTCCAGAAAGATTTCAAAATCCAAAAACTTCAAATATTTGAAATAGTTTTGTTCCCACATGTTTCTGCTAAGTGTGACTCACCTATATTATGTTCTGTAAACTTTGAGATACTTCGCTTCTGCTAACTTCTCCAACTTCTTAATCTTACTTTTATTTCTTTCCCTGTAGAGACTTCTTTCAGTTCATCAAAAAGGTCAAAACCATTATTACCTCACACTTTTTTTTTTACAATTGTATTGTCTAAAAACATGCATAATGTGACTCTTTTTATTCATATTTCAGCAAAAATGTCTACAACACCTTGCCTAAACTATCCAAGTTCACTTCAGGCATTCTTAGTTACATCATCCAGCTTTAATGATTTTTACAATCATAGAAATTTAGTAATTGCTGTAAATTAGTTTATTTTGTTACATATTTATTCTGTATTTCTACAGTTAATATGCAATGTGTGGAAGGATCTTATGTAGTTTATGTTCCTAGGACCTAAAATGGCACATGAATCATTGTCAGAGTTCAGTACATATAGTAAAAATAAATGAATAAATAGTCTTCTCTTACGTAAAAAATTACTCACATCATATATATGTATGTATATATATATATATATACAGTAATAAAATATCAAAACAGAAAAGTATAGGTGCATGCCTGCAATCCCAGCTCTTTGGAGGTTGAACACAGGCGGATCACTATGAGTCTGATCTATATGTAATGAGACCCAATAGACTCTCTAGATCCTGTACTAAAATACAAAAAAAAAAAGAAAAAGCATACATTTATTATCATGTAAATGCCCAACACATGTAAGTATATTTATATTGTGCATGAATGTGAATGTGTGCTTAAAACTCTCATGGGAGTAAAGCTAGAAAACTAGTAACTATCAAAAAACCTGCAAAGAAACATCAAAATTGAATTACCTGCTCCTGCTGTCCTACAGAACTTTCCTCCTTTCAATAGACAATATTGGAATTTTTATGATTTTTAAAACCCTCATATGGTACATCATCAAATGCCCTTTACTTAAGCTTAAACAGATTAGAGGTGCGGTGAAGGGATACTTCCATTTCTAGAATCTGTACATGTGGGGATACATTTCTTAATATCTCAAACATGCAAAGCTTCAGAGGACTTTTGTTAAAGTTCCAATCTTGCTTAGGAACATCCTGTTGCTGAGAAATCAAATTTGAAGGGATTCAGTGTGACCCAAATGCCTTCCTACTTGTGGCTGCCTACTGGTTAGGGATCTAGCACTCATCGCTCACCCTGACCTTACTAACCAGAGAGCCTTCAGGTGCCTGTCTTGTGCCGTCTTACCTCTGAGTCTTCATGTATACCCAAAAGCTCTGGTCAGTATGTCTCTGTCTATTAGAAGAAATTGTTTTATTTTTATACTACATGAGTAGTTTCATTGAACACCAAGAATTCAAGTGTTCTGGGAAGTGTCTGTGTGTGGTAGGAATGCTTGATTATCTTTGAGATTTGCAGAAGCTTAATGTAGATATTTGTTTCATCAAATACAGTTAAAAGTACTGGCTGATTAGGCCATAATCGGGTCCCTCTAACTGAATACACTGGGGGACATACACTGACCTCCCACTGTACAAACAGCTAGCACATGAATCTAGCAACTACACAGCTCCTCTTACCACCTTCCTCTTACTACTTACGAAATGAATGGTCTTTATTTCATAAGTTAGGAGGGCATAAATATTTCCTAATGCCAGACCTTGCTGACTATCTGTTAACCTAAATGTCTGCTTGATCCTAAAGGTCTACAAATTCTGCTACAATTTAACTCATTTTGTAACCATAAAACAAAGTCGTCATCCCCCAGTATCCCCTTCCCCCTCTCCCCCAGCTAACACAATGATACTTGTGAAATTCCTCCCGGCAAGCAATTTATAGCAGTGTTACTGAAACCTACTTGATCCTGGCAGCCCACGCTCCCAGAACCTGATCTCAGCCACCAATAATGCAGCAATCTCGTTATGAGTGTCAGCCTCCCTTTCTAGAAAGGACTTTAATTCTTAAGTGTATTGGATATCTAAGAAGATGAGATAAAAACTCACTTCCACCTGCAAGTTTGAAGAGCAATTTCTTATACTCTTTCCTTCTGGATATCTCACAATACTGCCTAAACTTAATTCCCTAAATCTTCTGGGTGAAGACAAATAATTAAAATATAGGCTAGAAAATTTAAAATATGGCTTTTACCTGGAAGAAAGGAAATTATTATCAGCCAAGATCCAGGAAGTGCCAAATTCCATTTCTTGACATAAGAGCTTATAGCTCCGCCTCAGGATCCCCCACATTCACTCTCAGGAACTGCCTTAGAATTCACAGTGGAAAACAAACCTTTAACCAGAGGAAGCCAATCTTCATAAGGTTACTGCATTTCAGAAGAAATTCAGACATTTGAAAAGAAAAGGAGCTAACATAATCCAAATAATAAAGATGACACTGCCACTGAAGTTCTCCTAGAGGTTTGGATGGTTATTAAATGGACTAAACCACTGAGGATATTTTTAAACCTAGTTTTTAACTTGTGAAAAGTGTGACAATGTTCTCCTGATGACAGGAGGGCCAATTTCCTTGTCTGTCTCTAATAGATCTCTTCAGGTGTTTCCTCTTCACTGTAGTTGTAGTTGCTCTTTCGACTAATTCATAATATGTTTTACTCACTGCCTTCCATTCTTTTAAAGCCACAAATCATGCATTCCAGAAGCTGTCATGTTAGAGGGCATCAACTCAACTGGAATCACAGGGATTCAACTCAGATTGGAAAATTCATCTTAGTATGGTTACAATAAAACTAGGTCTCTTGGGGACCCACAACGGTGATGCATCAGCAGCGCACACAGATGCCTCGGAGACCCCTTGAGAAAGTTCCTTCCTTCTGTCTTCTCTTGGACACACCTGGACAAAATTGGGCTGGTGTCAGAAAAATATATAAGTACTTCTGGGGTCTGGCTCGACATTTTTCTTTGTTATTAAACATCTAGTCATGGATATATTTGATTAAAAAGTTAGATTTTTCGAAAACAAACCATAGAAAAAGAAAAAAACAGACTTCTTGGAATAACTTGATTATTAAATAAGTTTAAATGTGACTAAAAATGTCTAGGTTTTGGTTGCCCAGAGTCAGCTGTCCTTCCTGTTTACTTCCTATGACATGGAGAAACTCAATCGCTTTTTCTGGGTCCAGACCACAAGGAATTGCTCTCTCTGGGAGACATTTGCTCCTCACTCAGCTGAGTTTTATAACATATTTGTAAAGTAAGCATTTTTTCTCTTTTGTCTTACTTTTTCACAGTTCCTAATTTCAGAAAATCCAATAAGTAGCTCAATAAAGGTAAAGATACAAAATTAAATTCTATAGTTTCATAGTTAGCATATACTGCATCTAAATGAATGAAGAAATTCACTTCCCAAACTGGGGTTATCAGACTCCTTGTGGGGTATCTGATTCTGTTTCAAAAAGAAGCAGTGTAGGTCATGGGTCATAAGGGCAGGCTCTGAGAGTCCCAACTGCATGCTTGCTGGATGGTCGCTTAGTCATTCCACGCCTCGATTTAGTATAACAAATGATAATATGCTGGAGCTACTGGAAGCAGGGTAACTGTTCTGCTGCCTATGACACTGCCCTGTGATTGCACCCCTCCTTATATCTGTAAGATTAAAGATCATCATGGGGTTTGTCTGAGCACATTTGTTCCTTGTAGTTTAAAGATTCTAAGACACTTGTTCATTTGAAAAAAGAAATCTGGTGCACTCTCAAATCTCAAAGTTTCATTTTTCTTTTATAGTTGCATGAAACTACGCTAGTTTTATCCAACACCACTCCAAAATAAATTGATTAAAAAGTAAATGAATCACATTGAAAATGATTCTGCTTCATAATGTGATTATTTTTAAATTTAAGAATAAATACAGTGTAGATTTTCCTTCCATTTGAACAGTTTTAATTTCTGTTCTTTGAGAAGTTCTAGGCAAACTGGAAGAGAAAGTCATGACTTTCATTTAAAGTTTTCATATTAGTCAAAAGGAGCTAATGTAACTTTTTACTTGCTGATTGTTTAATGAATTATCCCTTTCTTGTATGGATACCTTGTAAAGAAAAAGAAAAAAACCAAAATAGGTAGAAACTACCTCCTCTACTTCTCTTTCCACAGCCTACATTTTTAGTATCTTGCACAATGTCTTTTCTGTCCCAGATTATTTTTAGCAAAAGGTTTTTCATTTGATGTATAATTCAAGATAGGCTTATAAAATATTTCCACCCTTAGGCTGCATATGGATAGACTTCTAAAAATATTATTTTTCACAAATGGCATTTAAATGGCAATTTTTCAACAGTAAAATATAAGGCTATGATTAAGAAACATTGAAATGTCAAAATATGAAGCACTCTTTCTACATCTTGCAGTCTGTCTTGGATGATTGGGGGAAAATGCATTTCTGATATGTTCCTTTTGATTTACACGTTTTCCAAAGTTACTTGAAATAAGATTTGTCCTAACTTTCTGTTTCAGTGAAATTTTCTCAGAAATTAATTTCAGCAAGATATCAGATGGAAGTTTAGAGAGGGCCTTTGCAGAAGCAGTGTCTGTTCAGTGCATCCTTGAAATCAATCTGATCAAGAGACGTTAACTTCAGTCAGACAGCAGATTCATCTGGGAAGTGTTACTTGCTGTTTTAATATTAATGGAGCAAAAGTCTAGAAATATTAACTTTATTGGGCTGTACTGGGGCTTCTAAAAAGAGTGGTGTTTGCACCACTGATTCTCCTTACAAGGGGAAACTGCAATCAGGGGAACCTTCAACACAAAGTCCATTTGGGTACTGGTTTATACATTTTTATTTCATTAAGAATTTAAGGCCAATGAATGATACAGGTATTTTTTATATCCTTTCATAGGTGTGCAAGGCATATATATATATATATATATATATATGATATTAGGGCTATCCCAATTCACTCAAGATCATTCTTGAGCAAGCATACGGGGGAGATACACAAATTAAGAATCAGTGATTTCGCTTTTGATGGGAGGCCCACAAAACAGGCCTCTGCATATGGAGGATGAGTGAACTCTTTAGCCAGTCAGGTCAGGACTTTGTCCAGGACAGCGTAAGGGCTTGGAAATGATCACACACCACAGCAAACTGTGCTTCTGATTCCAAAGTTGAAAGTCTGGAGAGATCATATATGCTCCTCTCCTGTTGGAGAAAAATAGATAAAACCTTGAAAAGGCTGAGTTCTTGACCATAGACGTGGATGTTGAAAGCCTGGGGAAAATACTGAAACCCATACTCCTGTTTCCAAAGAATTTGAGTTCAGTAGTGTGTGTTCATCCAAATGACACATATCTGCCTCTCCAGGCAGATAATAGATGCTCTGCAAATGCTTTGGGAACTGATTAGAAGTGTCAGTAATAAAATGCTTGAGCCTACCAATAAGAACTCACTGGTTTAAAATGATATGAAATTTTTCAAATGTAATGAGCCTGATCATCTATGTACTTAGGTTGAATAAAACAGCATTCTGGAAAGACTGAAAGGGGTGTTATGCTAAAAGCTGATGTTGAGGAGGAGCAGCTGATGTAAGATGCAGAGACAGGAAAGATAAGGCCTCATTTTGCTCATATTAAACCTGAAACTATTGACATTTATCATGGGGCCTGACTGCATAAGAGAAGTTTACTTTTTGGTCAGAATTTTGTGCCTCAGCTACATGAAGCTGTCTGTTGTACACTAGAAGGTGTAATTTAGATAAATAAATGTCTTAGAGAATGAATTCTATGTCTGTCTCACTTATTTAAAAAACATTAATTTTGAGGAACAACTCATTTCCTGGTAAAGCTGAGGAGATGAAATGAAGAACAGTCTCCTTTTAGGTGAAATTAAGTCTTAGGTTTCTAAAGCAGATGTCCACTCTCCCTGTCCGCAATGAAGCCCATACTTAATTGCCCCTCTCCTTCCTGTGGCCACTGTAACAACAGACTACACACCAGGGACTCTTGGGGCTCTGAACCTCGCATGCTGACTCCATAATTAAAAGCCTGTGTGAGGGAGCAACTGTCACCTCAAGCCTTCCCTCCTACAGTCGGATGTCTGTCAACTCAAGGACTTAATTTTTTAATATGAGAAAATGTCAGTTGCCATCTGAAATAAAGTTTTTGATGATTCAAGCAAACATTGACCTCTTGATGGTCAAAATAAAAATACAAAATTACAGCTTTGCAGTAAAAGGATTTTACGCAAGAACTCGGCATATATCATTAATGTCACATTTGCCATTGTGAAGATGAAGGAATGTGTGTGTGTGTCTGAGGGCATAGCATACATATATTATATAATATATGTGTCTGCATGTTCTAGGTTTGAAATTCTTCACTACAAGAATCTAAAAAAAAATCTAAGATTTTTTAATCACTGTGTCTACTCTAATAAGAATGAAAATATTCTTACTAGGAAAATACCAGGAAGTTTAGTTCCAAAGATGATATTTATGCATTGTAAATTTTAACATTGGATCAAACGGTAAAAGGCCTATCCTGATTTCCTGCCAACGTATCAGACTAATAGTTTTAGGTTCAGAAAAACATTAGCATTATATATATGTGTATATATATATGTATATATATGCATTAAAAGGATTAATGGACTAATGGTCAACTTGTAATATATATATTTGTTTCATTAACTAGCATAAGACTGAGTATGCCTTATCTACATTTATTTATAAACACTCAGCCTATATTATTGGTAAGGAGCACAGTAATGTTGATAGTACCTATCATTTCTTGTCTCATTAATTATCAACTTAAACTTTAGTTCCTAAAGATTCTGATCAAAGTTTCTAGAGTTCCTTGGGTCTCCATTAAGAGAACATTTAAGAAAATGTTCTTAAACATTTTGTATTCTGCAAGATCTAATTGATGCTCTCCTGCACCACTTCTTTTCCATGGATCTTTCCCAGAAAGGACCACCAAGACAGCATTCTCTGGGGCTGGGGCGCACCATTGCTCATGTCCTTCCTCAGAAAGCATCATCTTACTTTCTTGTGCATCCATTGATCCTACCAAAAGTTTGCCCAGAGGTATATACCACTCCATCTCCTCCATCCTTCCTATTCTCTTCTATCTTAGTTGAGTCATTTTGGTGCTTATTCCTTCTTTCTCCATGGCCGTATTAAAAAGACTACATACACCAGTCATGTAACTCAGTCCCTTTTAAGGGGTATGCCACAAGGGTTTCTTTGAACCATATCGGAAGGAAAAGCAGCCCTTGCACATTCATTCCTTCAATAAACACTGAAGCTTTGAAACTTTCCACTGCATCACCAAAAATAGCTGTACCAGATGAAGAGTAATGACAGGACATTTAGAAAGATAAGCATTAAGGTGAAAGGAGCATTAAGATCATTTGTCTTCCTAAACTAGATGAGTAGCAGGAGGGTGTGCATGTGTGATTATCTCTAATACCTGCTTTTATGAATTGCCTCTGGATGACTTTCATTACAAAGCTTAACAGCAACAATGACATCTTTGCTTCCTAGTGTTATAGATATAGAGGTCTATTTGAGGAGTACATTCAATAAATCCAGTTAATAGCTAATAATTCTCTACAATTGCTCAGTTGCTAAAGGAGATAGCACATACTAAGATTTTATTTGTAAGCACTAAAATAAATTACTATATTTTGAGCCTGCACAGCTAGAGGTAGGAATTACTAAAGGTGCTAAACTCTATTACTAATTCATTTCTGGCACAATCAATGTATTTTTGGCTTCCTGCCATATCTAAGAAACTTTTAGGTATTTTGATGCATTTAAAAAATACTCCCTGACAGAAAGATACATACTGTGATGGATTAACTAATGGTCAATTTGTAACACCCAGATGAACTGAATCAGCATGGTTCTGGGAGGCCCACCTGAGGATTGTTGCTAACCGCATAAAAGCAGAACTAGAGGGGAAGATGGTGTGCTATTGATTCTCCTGAAGAAGCTTGTCATACTGGTTTTCCTAATATGAGCTCAGCCATTGTCCTCACCAGAGGAGCTTGTGTCCTTGCTATCACTGAGGATAGCAACAGTTTTCTGGACGGGAGTTCTGATCTTGACTTTGAGCATTGCTTCCTGGCTCCAGTGCAGATCCCTCAGGCTGCTGAGGCAGATCCCTGATCCCACTGGCACAGACTTTGTAGCTTCCACCACTGACCTTTGGGCCTTCCCAGCACAGATCCTTGATACCGATTTGCATGAAACGTTGTTGTGGGCTCTAGACCTCCAGCCAGACTCGTGGAGGACATAGCCATGGACTCTAGGTCTTCAGCTGGACTCATGCAGGACACCAGCTCACACCTGAATACTTTGGGTTTTGAGTGAGTGGACAGATCTCCCACATTTTTCTTCATTTGACTCTTTGTGTGAATATTATAAAATAATCCTATAAGTTGTGCATCTTGTATTAAATATATCTGCTTGTAAACACTGACTACAACACTTGCAAGTATTTTTGGGGGGTAAGAGAAGATATAAAACTTAGATTTTAAAAAATGTGACTTCTGTTTCCACAAGAACATAGGCCCCTCATTAGGGAAGTTCAAACATGTTTTGTAGGCTTGTTCTTTTGCCATAAAAAATTTATGCAGGTTAGCAATATTGACTAATTGAAACCATGTCACTAACATATAAATTGCATTGCTTTTGAATTAGGTACGTGAATTCTTTCAAATGAATTTCTGCTCTTGTTTAATAGGTAAGATATGTACTTGGACCAAATGCATAAACAGTGAAAGATAAATCTAAGCCCCATCCCCAGGTTGCCAGATACCTTTCTCTGAGGCCATATTTTACCATATATTATTCTAAAGAAATATGGTTTTTAATATTCATGCAGATCTTGCTCTTTTATTATGAGACAATATAGCATACATAGTATCTACATGTTTTATTCACTAAATATTTTTAGAGATATTTCTGTAATAGTCTACACAACCTTAGGTGTGCCATAATATATTTAGTCAGTCCCTTATGGAAGGTCATAATTATTTTCCATCTTTTGTTGGTATAATACATTATCCTTGTATAAACATCACTTCTCATTTAACATGGTCTTGCTGGACTTAGCAAATATGCTTGTACATTCATTATTTCTCACCGAAGGCAGGTTTACTTTAAATTTTGATTGATACTTCAAATTGCTCTTAGCAATAAATTTATATAATGACAAATCATTTATGAGAATAACAAATCCATGGAAGGTATATCTCTCTTGAAATGATGAGCATTCCTGACTTAGAGTATAGAAAAATTTTTCTATTAAAGAAAAGTAAAATTTAAGACATAACAGATTCACTGAAAATTATACAAATCTATATGGGAATCAGAAAAAGTTTCCATCCTTTCTATAAAAATTAAACCAATAGGGCTGGCAAGATAGCTCAGCAGACTAAGTGGACTAAGAGCCTGCTTAGGCAAGTGCAGAGACCGGGGTTTGATCCCAGGTACCACATGCTGTGCAGGCCCCACCCCCAGGTGCACTGAGCTGGTGAGTGAGTGTGGGTGTGGTGGCACACACCTGTAATCCCAGTGCTGGGAAGACTGAAAACAGGAGAATCACTACGAGTCTAAGCTTCATATTGAGACCCTGTACAGAAAAACAAAAAATACATAAAAAATTAAATTAATAAGTAGATGTCTCTATGACTCATTAAATTCTTGTTATTCCAGAGTAATATTTCTTGAGAGAAACTGAAGTCTTTAAAGCATTGCCAAATGATTTTACAAAGCATCGTTAGTAAGGCTTAATGTGTTCAATAAATGCTAAATATGATATGAAAACTAGCTATCTAATTGATGAAGGAAAAGTCCAGTGGTTAAAGTATTATTAATTTTATACACTAAGGATACATCTAAAACAAAGGAAGTGGATAAAGAATCCAAAAGCTATTGAAAGTATAACATCTTATATAAAAATAAGCTCTGCCTACATGTACAATATTAGGAGCCAATTTGGGAAACATAATTTGGGCTGTTGTTTTAGCTACTGCTTTAATCAGTAGCTTTAATCTGCTTTAATCACAGAATCAGTTTGGAAATTTTCTGTCAGTAAGATCATAAATGTAGTATAATAATTTCCCTACTTTTCCAAAGTGTTTTAATTTTGAGTAAACAAACAATACTTTACAAATATTCATTGAGAATGTATTAGTCAGCCATCGCTGTGGTGTACACTGGGATGCAGCCATAAATGGTATACATTCCATAAATGACTCAGCTATCTGGTGGATGAAAAGGCTGTAAGACTTTTAGCTTGGTCACTCTGGACAAGTAACTCACCCATTTACCCCACCATATACATAATTTTCTATGTGTGACATGACAAGGAGAAAAAATAGACACACACTTCTTTAAGAGAGTAGGGAGTTTCACATTAATTATATGGCTCTAGAGTGAATTCTTTGTGGTTTACAAGGGTCACTAAGAACTAAAACTTTTATAAAGATCTGCACAAAAGATAGTGAATCTTCCAAGGCCATGTACAAAGTTGAGAATTAATGACAAGAGTGTATGATCAATACCTCCCAAGCAGTAAAAGTTTAACAACCACATTCCTGCTTTCTTGACTAAGAATAATGATGCCTTTCACTGAGCTTTTAAGAATAAAGATAAGAAAGAACAATGAAGAGGATGAGCAGAATTTTAGACTCCCTGAATGTGAAATGCCAGTGAGATATATATGCCATGTATAAAATACTAGTATAGGAGCAAGGGATATAGCTTAGTGGGACAGTGCTTTCCTGGCAAGCATAAGGTTCTGAGTTCAATTCCTGATACTGAAAATAAGATGTCAATATCAACAGAAAACATTGTGTGATATATACAAATATTGAATATATAGAAATTATAGGTTAAGTTATAGACATTATAATTATCTTGGCTCAGTTAATATATCAAATATATATGACAATGTATATCAAATGTATGGAAAAGCGAATTAAATATGATAAGGGCTTTCTTTTCCATATAACCTGACAAATGAAGAAGTTGGATATTTCAGAGCTTGAGGCACCAACTCAAGGATATAATCAACAATACTAGCACCTGTCATTGTCATTTTCTCATCAGAGGACAAAATACCTGACACCCATAGCTTAAAGCAGGAGCTGTTTATTTTAGCGCACATTTTCAGTCTGGGGTCTGCTGGCTCACAGGCCTAGACAGAGGCCAGCCTCTTACCCCAGGGCAATCAGAAAACAGCAGAAAGGAGGTGAGGAGAGCTGCCCACCCCTGTAGGCCACACCCTCCAGGGACCAGCCCTTCCAGCCATGCTTTAGTCCTAATGACACTGTCAGCTCTGGAGGCACAGAATTAATCCACTAATAGGTATACTCTGCTGTGATCAAATAGCCTTCCAAAAAACACTACATGAGACCCCGGGGTTGTACTTCAAACCTAAACCATAGTAGCACCTGGCCTTTCCACTCTACTATCTTTTATGATGCTAATCTTAAGGTTATAAGTCCATAAAATGGCTTTTGTAGTTCTAGACAAAATATCCGTACTCCACAAAGAAAGAAAGAGGACGTGAGCAGAACAAAGTCCATATGCTCCTTGAGCTTGGTGCTTCCTCTAACCAGGTTTCCGGGGATCCCACCCAATGACTCTTACCCATTTCCCATTGCTGTAATCTACAAAAGAGACTGGAAATGCCCTATTTTTGTTAAGCACATTGTCACTTGACTAAACTATGTTAGAAAAGGAAAAGGGCAAAATTACTGATTACCCTACCAGGGGGTGCTCAGTCTACATAGAGTACAAAGTAGAAAAATTATGTTAAGATTTATTTTGAGGATAAATTGCTCCATAATTGTATAATTTTTGCACTTTTCAAAACACTCTTTCCTACATTACCGCATTTAACCATCAAAACATCCCAGTTATGTCAGTAAAAGAAATAATAACAAAACCAAAGAAAGTATGCAGTGAAAGAAAACTAACACCCTAATTTCATGAGCTCAAGGCTTTTGTCCTAGAAGTAAGAAACAAGACTGATTGATTTTTAACTGAATTGATAGAGTAGTTTAAGGATGTAGTACATAGGCCCTGTGTCTCCACATTTCAGAAACTGGAGGAAATTTCCATGCTTATAGCAGAAAGTCTGAGTACACACAACTGGATTTGTTGGATGTGTACATTATTTGGTTCATTCTACTGAGATCAGGAAAAGTAAGTCTCTTGCCATGGAAATTGTCAATCTTCCTTTTGTCAGGAGCATCGAAACTCATCTCTAGTACTGAGTTGGACCCTCTGGTGGTGTTAAAAATCTAGAGAAGAGAAAAGGGAAAATTATAAAGAGACCAGGAGACTAGGGAAAGGCTTCCTCTAAGGTGTTATTCTGTCTGAAATAAAGGGTGACCTAATGTAAAGACTAGATTTCACTGACCTGGAAGTGAATGCCTGAAGCAACTATTCACACATTTGCTTCCTTTCTCATTTCTCATCATAGACCCAAATTCATTTCAAAGTGTTAAAACCAAGAATGAATCTATCCACCAAAATATAATCACAGATTTTAGAAAATACCTTCCAAATCTGAATTAAGTCATAAAATTTGGACCAGTGGTTATTCCTAGTTATCAATACTTTTTATAGTTTTTCACACCATGAAAAAGTGCGCATATTGACATAACCTAACACACACACACACACACACACACACACACACACTGTTTTACAAGTATGAATTTCATTTGAAAGAGGGAAAAGGAAAATTTGGATTTGTAATGCTTCATTGTCTTACAGGTCCCAAGCCCTGGGTTCCTTGTGGTTTGTCAAATACTGGCAACATTCACTTCCAGGTCTATGTCTACAGCCACATTGTTATGCTACCTCCAATGTGAGAGATTTGGGTGGCAATTAATTTAAATACCTGGTGGTGTGGGAGAAATCCTCAAGCAACAGAGTAGAAATCATGACAGCCCAAGGATGAGCAACATGGGAATCCACACTAGGGCTTTCTTCACTCTTAGTTTAAATAGAGCAACAATATTTTCTCCAAAAGTTTTCAGAAGCTTGTCATAGTCTATGAAAAAGCAGAATAAAGAGAAATTTAGTGTACAGATATTGCTTAAAAACCTTTTGATTTTAGGAAGAAAATGACATCTTATGGATACATTTTCCTTAGTAATCCTCTTGCTTCCTTTCTTCCTTTTTTTCTGAAGTGGGGGCCAGGAATTGAACTCAGGACCTCATGCTTATTAGGCAAGCACTACATCACTGAAATCCTTGGCCCCTTTCCTCCTTTCTGTTTTGCTGGTAAGTAAATTATCTTGGTTTATATTCTGACATTCTCATTGCCAAATGTTAGAGCAATAACAAACTTTGCTAAATATTGCATTTCATTATAGAAAACCTTTTTATAGTCTTTTCCTAAGTGATTGCCCATTATATAAAAGTAATTTATTATGTGCATGATTATTATATAAACATACCAACTTTTGACATTCCTGCTTGAAAAACATCATTCCTACCAATCGCCCTGTTCCCTTCAACATCTCTCCTTTTGTGACTCATGTATTTCCTTTTCAATTACCATTCTATTTACCTTTTAAATTAATACTTAGTGAAAAATGTAAGTGCTGTGACAATGTTATGAAAATAATCCCACACAAAACCTTCAAGAATTTTATTTTCCATTAACCTCCCTCTTGAGAGCTGTTTTCATTTCTTGTGAAAGGCAAATTTATCAAGAATCACAGCAGTTTAAGAAATAAGTCATTCCACGTATTTGTGTATGTTCCCGCAGCTCAGCGGTCACATGACTGGGACTGTTCTGAGCTGAATGTGTTTCAGCAGTCAGCTAGGCGGAGTCACGCCCCTTGGCTTTCTGCTGCTCGCGTTAATAATTATGACTGCATTTTCTGAGTGGCAAATTTTTCATATATATGTATGTATGTATATAAGACCTTTTGGCAAAATCCAGATCATCTTTTTTGGATTTATTTGTTCTTTCTGCCTTCTATCTTTTCTTCTACTACCAACTAAGAAATACAAGATGTGTCTTTTACTTTCATTCTCAAACTTTGTCTTTCATATATAGAGAAAAATACTTCAAGTGAATGAAAGGCAATTTTTCCTTCAACCATTGGGAAATGGAAGGTACAACCTTTCCTTGAGAGACAGCTTTAAGTTTGATAAAATCCATGTCAAGTTAAGTGATTTCCCCCATTCTGTAATTGCTCATCATATAAGTTAGTGCGCTCAGTCAGTATTACTCAGAACTACCCCTTCTTGTGCCATTTTCAAATACTCCTTGTCATGTCCCTGTGAACTCTACCTTGGTTTCAGCTTCACTATTTCTGCCATTTTTCAGCTTTACCCATTTTCTGATCAAATTATAATCAGTCATCAATAACCCTGAATACCAATTTCAAACAGTATAAGTTGAAATGACGAGACTTGTAGCAATGTCTCTTCTACCTGAAAAGAGAATCTTCATTTCTATGCTGAGAAGAAATCTGTACTGACTTCTGAGTTTAGGTATGACTGACAATTTAAGTTGAAGTTAGTCTTATTATCAATTTTATTTATTTATTTATTTATTTATTTGGTACCAGGAATTGAACTCAAGACTTTGTGCTTGCCAGGCAGGCACTTGTGCCACTGAGCTATAACCCCAGCCCAGCTTATTATCAATTATAAAATAAAGGTGAATAATCCTTTTACAGTGGATATGTGAATAGAGATGGTTCCTACAAAATGGTCAATAAAAGGGATTATAATAAGAATAATAAGAACACAAAAACAGTTACCTAGAACTTTAAATGATGTAAAAGGGTTTCCCATGCAGGCTTCATATATGCTTTTCTAATTTAACACTACAAATAACTCAGGAATGAGATAGTAATACATTTTACAGTTTAGGAATGTAAGTGATTTAAACACTTAGAAGGAATTTATGGTCTCTGTTTTCCAAATTGCCATTTAAAAAATAAAATTAAAAGTTAAATAAAATTAAATGTTAACTTTGTCTGTATTGATAAAATACTTTGTTATGATGACTGAACATCAACACTTAGAAAAGTCTTATACCACCAACTCTCACTTTCTCCAGATTTTTCTATAATATGCCAGCTCATGGGTGCTCTATATTTCTTTTAGATACCAATGTCAGGTGCCATGCTGTCTTATATATGACAGCCTGACCTGCTGTTTGTTCCATTGGAAGAGCATCTATGGAACCAATAATTTCTCTTTTGTTTCAAAGTAAATGTACCTTTGCCCTTTGTGTGTATGGCAGCCAGCCTGGAACTTGGTTATACCCCCAGATCCCAACTTGCTGATGATTTAAAGCAGGTTTCCTTGGTTAGACATCAAGGAACAGGGAAACTGCAACCCAGAGAGATGCAGACGAAAAGGCATGGCCCAGAACCCCCGTAGACATCTCTGTAGGTAATTTCCTGCCATTGTCATTGTTCTAGTGATTCCTCCTTCTTAAACTTGAATAAATGAAGTTCAGAGAAGTCTCTGGAGCATTAACAATCACTGAAAGAATGTGTTCAGTTGATTCTGTAGTTTAAAGAAATGTCATTTAATGTGTCTATTTCTTGGGGCTAACCCTTGAAAAATGACAGCGTTACCACAGAAGCAACTCTTGCTCATGGAAGGAAAGTCCCCTCCAACACCATTGCAAATTTAGTGCCCCACAAGTCTAAACTGTGGGTGACGAGAGGTCATGCCACTTCTACATCCAGGAAGAATAACTTGTAAGAAGATGGTTCCATCTTGTTGCTGATCTGCCAAATGACATAAGGAAATGTCTTTGATGTGTCCCTGTTACTAAAACTGGTCTATGTGGCCTACTGGGAAAGATAATATTGTATATTTACAGTGTATTTCTAAGGTTTTGGTACAAAGAAGCATTAAATACACCAATATGTACTAATTCATTACTAGATTGATTATTCTCAACCTGTCTAGTTGAGCTTGTTTTTGTAATAAAAGTACTGGGGCAATACAAAGATTTGATACAGCAAATATCTCTTATTTATGCATAATTGCATGGTTTTATTTTTAAACAATTTGATTTAGAAATATAGTAAATCTACAAACTGAAATTTAGCAGCAAGATATTCAATAACAATATTAATATAATTTAAAATTTTAATTAAGTAGCTACACAGGAAAAATAAATCCTTGAAATATTTCATTAGTAGAAAGCTTCAGTAATTAGCAACCATGTAGAAATTAAACCAGTAAGAAGCCTGAGATGTTTCTAAGAGACAGGAAGGTTTGCAAAGTATTTTTGATGGCTGCAACTAAAATTCCATGGTCTATCCACCTGCTTCATGATCCTGAAAGCTATGATTAATTATTCAATAAGGTTGCATGTATACAAATGTGAATTCACCTGTGGGAGCAGGATTCTATCAGGCCAAGATTGACAAAAAGTTGAATGCCAGGGCTGGTAAGATAGCTCAGCGGACTAAGCACCTGCTTAGGCAAGTGCAGGGGCCGTGGTTCAATTCTTGGCACTACATGCCATGCCAGCCCTGTCCCGGGTGTGGTGGCATGCATCTGTAATCCCATCTGAAAACAGGAGGATCACTATGAGTTTTAGCTGTTTAACGAGACCCTTTACAAAGTCAAAAAAAAAAAAAAAAGAAAGAAAGAAAGAAAGATAAAGAAAAAGAAAAAGTTGAATGTTTACCTGTTGTATTTATAGAGACAGTTGCTGGAGGAGCAAAGATTTAAACTCTTGGAGAGAAACACAAAAGTAGAGGTGGGTATTCATCTTGCAGCCATGACTTGGCCCATTAAGTTGGAAGATCATCCTCCAGACACTCATTCTGTTCACCTTTGTACAGAGCCAAGGTCAAGGACATGATCTAACAGGGACCAAAAGAGACCAGGGGACTCATGTGAAACTAGCAATTCATTGATTACAGACCAGTGTCTAATGGGTTCTGGATCTAGGAGACATTGAGGCTGCATGTGCCTTGTCATTTGGGATCTCAGAGATTTCCAAGGCCCTCTTGCACATAGATGGCCATGGGAGTCATAGAAATCTTTATAAGATAGAAGTAAGTCACCTGCTGCCTAAGGAATATGAAGTGTGTGTATCTCCCCAAATGAGAACACATCTTAGGAATTGGAATACTCCATGGACTATGGCTCCAGACTTCTAGAACAGAACAATTCTGCATGTGAGCCAGAGCTGTGAAGCATTCCTTTTTAACACTTCCAGTGCCCAGAAGGGTCACGGCTGTGAAGCAGTGGCATCTGCCAGGCAAACATAATGAAATGAGCAGGAGGATCAGGGAACTAGAGAAGATAGGAATCATGGACCACGCCCTTATTATTTGCCTCTGTGGATGATGAATAAAACCCTGTGGCTACTAGAGGATGATATTGGACTCCTGAGAGCTAAATGAAGTCATTGCCCCACTGCATGCCACTGTGCCCTCTGTAGCAGACGTGATGGACTGGCATAGTCCAAGGCTGGGTACTTTTCACTCTGTAGCAGATTTGGCCACTGCTTTTTCTACTTACATAGCTCTTGCCAACCAGAGGTATGAGGTGGCTGCCAATGTACTTTCTGGGTGCTCCAACAGAGATATTTGCATTGCTCCACTTCTGTCATGATTTGGTGGCATCAGGTTTGGCAATAACCAAAGCCACTGCCTGTGCAAATGCACCACAATATTGATGATATCCTGTTAACCTAGGGCTCTCTTATAGACCTCAAGGTAGCTGTGCCAGTGTTCACTGATGGCAAAGCAGCTGTCAGCAATGGATCCCTCTCCAATAGCCTCTACAGGTATTAATAAGACAGCTTCTGTGCTCATTCAGACCTCTTACCCAGAAAGGGGATGAATCTGAGATTGGACTGCTAACACAGGAACAGTACTGCCCAGACCCCTACACTGGCAAAGTTGGACTTGAGGCAGCAAACTACCCCATCCAACAGTCATGTATGGTCAGAACTACAAATGGCCCTCGATCTAAAAACATATGTTTCATCAAAAGGCCAAGATTTCCACACTTGTGTGGGAGAGAGCCAGAGAACAGCTGCTATAGGGAAGGTGTTGCTTATTAGTGACTTGCTGCTGTAGCCTATATTGTTGTTGTACATTATGAGTATAGTACTTCATACTTTTCACCCACAGAACCACGTACAGGATTCACAGGTAGAGAGTTCATCGCAAACCCCTAAGTTGGGTGAAATGAGTGGCCAGAGTACCCGTGATGGCTAGACTCAGCTTTTTTTCTAGGCCTTCTGTTTGCTATTGCATCAGCATATGTTATATAGCCCACACATGCACAGTGAACGTGTAAACAATCTGTTATATAACTTTTTGGCAACTTGCCAACTGTGTGTTACAATGTTTATAGAGGCATAGACTGTTCCCCATTGCTACCCATGCCACTGAGACAGTAAAGGTTTGGCAGACATTCTCGCAGCTCCACGTCTTTTCTAGAGAAAATCACAAGTGGCCCTTCTGGCTGTGACTGATAACACAGGAGTATAGAACATTAATAGGAGGTAGGCTTTCACACAGCACAGTACTAGATTTGAATGTACAGCAGCATCTGCAGCACCAGCCAGTGACACTCAAAAGGGACCAGAGAGCTCATGTGAAACTAGCAATTCACTGGTTACAGACCAATGTCTAATGGGTTCTGGATCTAGGAACCACTGAGGCTACACGTGCCTTGTCCTTGGGAACCCAGAGATGCCAATGCCCTCGCGCCCATTAATGTTCCGTACTCCTGTGTTATCAGTCACAGCCAGAAGGGCCACTTGTGATTTGGGCAGCCTCTAGAAAAAACGTGGAGCTGTGGGAATGTCTGCCAAACTTTTACTGTCTCAGGGGCATAGGTAGCAATGGGGAACAGTCTTATGCCTTTATAAACATTGTAACACACAGTTGGCAAGTTGCCAAAAGTTATATAACAGATTGTTTATACAACATCCTCTATGGCAGGATATCTGTGAGGCCATTCTTTTTTTCTTTTGATTTTTGGCACTGGGGGTTGAACTCAGGAGCTTACACTTGTCAGGCAGGTGATTATGCAGCTGAGCTGTCTCCCCAGCCCTGTGAGGCCATTCTTGTAGGTGTGACAGTAGCAAACACATAGTAACATCTGTGGATATCATGCCACAACTGCTTTAAAGGAGCACATGTTATAGTCACAAGAGAGGAATGATAGGTAGCTGTAAGGCCAATCAGAAATGGTTTCCTCATCTGATACAATGAGGAGCAGATTCAATGGCAGGTTACTTTGTCTTTTATCATTTTGATACGGGACTTTAAGTAGTAAGCAAATATAATTTACCAAAAAAGATGAGGTATCTCAAAGGAGTGAAGCAAATTTATCTCACCCCAGACCCAGAGCACAGGCCTGGCAAGTGAGTGAGATGACCGGGGCCCTCCGGATCCTGAACAGACCCAGAACACAGGCCTGGGGAGTGAGTGAGATGATCGGGGCTTCGGGATCCTGAACAGACCCAGAGCGCAGGCCCGGTGAGTGAGTGAGATGACTGGGGCCACAGGGATCCTGAACAGACCCAGAGTGCAGGCCTGGGGAGTGAGTGAGATGACCCAGGTTGCGGGATCCTGAACAGACCCAGAGCACAGGCCCAGTGAGTGAGTGAGACGATCTGAGGCCCTGCGGATCCTGAATAGACCCAGAGCGCAGGCGCAGCAAGGAACCCTTCAGCAGAACCCCCTGCAAAGAGGCTAGAGGCAAGACCCACCCAGCTGA
>NDGN011109241.1:0-12182 GCA_002564285.1 Tympanoctomys barrerae | reverse complement strand
CAAGCAGCCCGTATTCAGAAGACCAGAATGACAGGCACTCCAAGCATGAACCTACTATTACAGTTAAGTTGTTTCTTTAAGTACAAAATGAATTGTATGACAGGAATGTAATGTAAAGTAGAATTAGTTAATTTTCAATTATTTAAGTATGCTATTTTTATGTAGCCAAAGTAGCAAAATGACATAATTTCCCAATAGAAAAAATAAGAACATGAATATTTCTACTTGTTATATATGATTAAAGATACTGTTTTATATAGTATTTCACATAAAAGCTATAAAAACACTCTGAGAATGTTGTTGTACTATTACTGTGACAATACTACCTTTTACACCTAAGTGGATGGCTTGTTCAAGTGCAAAGTGACATCGTCTGCTTGTGGTCCTGATAGAAAACACAAAATAAAAGTTTTAAATTTAGATTTTTTTTTTTTGTCTTTTTGAGACAGGATCTTACTATGCTGTCCAGGCTGGCTCACTGTGCAGCCCGGGCAACAATCCTCCTGCCTCAGCCTCCCGAGTGCTGGGATTATAGGCATGACCACCATGCCTGGCTAAATTTAGAACTATTAAGTCTAGGGAAGGTCTAGGGAGGCGTCAAGTCACGAGGACAGTGCCAGGCCGGCAGTGCAGTCATGGAGGGAGTGGCTCTTGGCAAGGCGAGTTCGAGTTCACTTCCCCACTTCCACCTGCACCCCACTCCCCCAGCCCTTTGTCCTTGGGAATGCTCTCGCCACGTGATGCCCTCTGCTACATCACGAGGTAGCAAGAAAGCCTCACTGCTACTTTATTTGCTGGGTTCCCAGCCTCTAGACCTGGAAAAGCAAATTTTTCTTCTTCTTTTTTTAAATAAGGTAGTCTGTGATATTCTGCTGTAGCAACATTAAAGACTAAGATAATAACCCTTAAGGCATCTCATCGATATAACCTTAACAAAACACAGAGACCAGGTTAGAGCTCAGTCTTACAAAGTCTCAGAATCACCACTGGTACCACAAAGGACTCAAGGGTTGCTTTCCTACATGTGACTACGCAACTATTAGAAAATCAGGAATTTTAAAGAGATAGATGGTAGAACAGCAAGGATTCTTTCCTTCCTGGAACTATGTATGTTCTCATGTATAAAATAAGTAAGCAGGAGAAATGAGCATACAGCCTATAAAATGTAAGGAAATAAGCACAAATAAGGAAGAGATTCTGTTCCATAAAGGAAATCTAGACTGGGACAAGCAAAAGCGCAAGAGCTAGCTCAGACCCTCTCCAAACCCGGGCCAAATACAGATTTCTAGAAGAACTCCGATGTGGGTGCTTACGGCTACCTTACTGGTTCCCCACTGCCTCAAGAAATACGCGTGTGCGCCCGAGGTCACGGGAGATGTTGCACTTGGGGGGTGCTGTGGTTGGGGTGTATCCGCCCCACAGCCTCACGCAGTCCACGATTAACTCATGATCCGAGCCTGGGAACGTGGGTGTACCGCGGGGATGATGGGTGCCATGCTACACCGGCCCGCGGGGGGTGGGGGGGCTCGCTCTGTGCCGCCGTCGCTGCTGCCCCTCCTCCCACGCGCTCTGCTCTTTGCCGCCGCCATGAAAGCCTGCCCTCCGCCACGTGCCATGCTGCCTGGGAGCCAGCCGAGTGTGGCCTGAAAGCTCCAGCAGCTGTGAGCGAAATAAACCTCTCCTTCCTTCATTTTGGGTGTCAGGTATTTTGTCCCAGCAATGACAGAAGAGTAACCGAGACGGGTGCACACAGAGGCTGCCAGTAAGCACCTGAGGGGCTGCCGACACCGCAGAAGCGCGTATCTCCACCTGCCCTGTGATAACCAGTCGGGCTGGCCAGATGGCTCAGCAGGCCAACGCACCTGCTCAGGCAGAAGCAGGAACCAGGTTCCATCCCCTGCACGCCAAGCCAGCCCAGGCCCTGCCCCCGGGTGCGCCGAGACGGGCATGGTGGCGCACGCCTGGAATCCCAGCACTTGGGAGGCTAAGAACAGGAGGGTCACTACGAGGCCAATCTGTGTAGTGAGACCCTGTAGGCCCTGTGCTAGATACATCAAAACCGGTAATCAGTCTCCCAAGAGAAATGCCTGAGATGGAATGAACTCCACTCAAAGAGTTATAGCAGGCCACGGGCTAACCTAGGACTTAGCAAAGTGCCTCTTAAAAAAAACGTAAAGCCAAATCAGCAAAGGAGGAAAAGCTGAAGAAAGCCTGGACCGGCCCTGCTGCTCTACCCTTTTCCACTCATCAACACCTCTAGATAAGGGAGAGAAGAGGAAAGTTTTAAAAAGCTTTTCAAAGCTGCCATGACAAACACTTCAAAACAAGAAGAGAACTGTACTAAGCAAGCAAACAAAAACATATGAACCAGCATTCTAGTATCTTGTCTCCCAAAAGCCTTGAAAAAACATGAAAGTAAATATAGCCAATACATCTCAAAAATATAGTAAGGGAGGAATTCACAGAAATTCTTCGTTTTCATTTTGGTTATACAAGGCAGTGTTGACATAAAGATATCTAGTCGAAATATTTCCTATCATGTTGAAGAAAAACAACTAGCTCAGAAAATGCTGAAGAGGTAGTGAGAGCACAGGAAGAAAGAGCCCGAGGTTCAGTCCGCAGTACTGCGACACACAACCACACGCATGCGCACGTGCACACCCGCACACACAGTTAAAAGTGAGGGCACATGTCTGTCATCTCAGGGAGGCTGAGTCAGGAAGACTGCAAGGTCCAAAAGGAGCCTGGATAACTCAGGGCACGCCTAAGATGTGCAGGAAGGGAGGCAGAGGCAGGAAGAAGCGCCGCACTGTGGTGCCAGCTGCACAAGTGCAGGGCAAGCAGGGCGCTGTGGGCCGAGGGGCAGCGGGCCGGGCTCTGGGCCTGGCACTCGCGGTCCACGAAGAAGAAACGGGCACAAGCACGCACCTGTTTACTCCACAGCTTCCTGAGGGACAAAGCCACGCCCGCGGGCAGCACCGCAGTGCATGGGACCCTCAGGCACAAGAGGGCACACCAGCCGACTCTCAGGCAGACGTCCCAAGGACGAGGGCTCCTGAAGGCCTTACCTGTTGTACGTGAACTCCACATCCATAGGCTCAGAGTTGTATGTCTGTTCAAATTCTGTATTAAGTTTAAGAGTCACGTCTTCTTCATGAATCTAAAACAGAAGCAAGCAATTCAACTTCCACATATTTAACTTGACTTCTTGGAATAGTCTTCTGTGTATATCCAGCAACACACCATAAAGAATGTGTTTATAAATCTGAGCCAAAATTTAATACCTTAAATGCATACAAAATTCACAGAAAGGATTAAATAACTTTGTCATTAAATCACATAGGCAGGAGCTCTGGGCAGAACTCCGCTCGCAGCAGCAACACTGAACACACTGGCTGTGGGCCCGAGGCTCGGGACTGCTCGGCAGCAGCAGGACCACCTCACGGGCAGCTGCACGTGCAGCCGGGCGCATGCTCCTGGTGCACGCAAGCCTCCGCAGAACGGCTGCTGCCAGACTCTCCCTAGCCCCTCGTGTCAGCAACTAGAAAAAGCTAGACTGCCAAAAGCAATCCTCCATCATCTTTCCTGGACAAAAAGGAAAGAAAGGACGTTTTTGAGAAAATATGGGGAAAAATAGCAATGGAAACACAAAACTACAATAGGAGCCCAATATCCTCGGGAGAATAAGGGAGCACTCAGGCAGGGTGGCTTCCTGAGGGCCAGGCTAAGCGCGGCCACGGCTCAGGAAGCTACTGCCCAAGTCAGTTCTCCAGACTGTGTGACACAAGGTTAATGCACATGGGGGAACACTGGCTTGGGCCCGGGTCAGTGCCCTCTTCTCAGCAGCCGCTACCACAAAGCCTTTCACAAGGAAAGCTAGCTCAACAGGGGTGCAGAGTTTTCTGGAGATTATAAAAACAGAGTTAGTTAATCCAGAATCACTAGACACTAGACACACAAGTGAACCAACCACTAACAGTGAGGGCAACAGACTGCCCTCAGCAGGCAAGAGTGCCAAGGGCATCACAGACTGATGTGTCCCTGGAGAGAAATCCTAAGGGCTGTGTATGAGGTAAGAAAGTAGAAGGCAAGCAAGGAAGCACATCACACAGCTGCCAGGGCCGCCCTAGAGCGCGACACAGAGCACCGAGGCCTGAGAGCCGGAGGAGGACAGGTGGCAGCATGTGTGTTGGGGCCTTTTCCTTGGGACATGTTCCCAGGTAGGCAGCAGGAGTTGGAATGTGACCAGGTGACCGCAGGCCGTGCTGCGATCCCTAAGACTCCCTCGACTGGTTCCCTAAGAGGGCCTAATTTCCCAGCGTTGAGCACGCCCTCTCTGCTCGCTGCCCTTGCCTGGTCACCTTCAGTATGGTAACTACTTGTTCTAGGTGTGACTCCTCCACCAGCCAGGCCTCCCAAGAGCCTTCTGTGCCAGCCTGGTGTCTGCACCAAGTGATGACAGAACCAAGCGAAGCCACGGCTGGGACCTACCGAACACGATGAGCAAGCTGACTTGATGGCACACTGGGCACCCTACAGGACTGTGGTGCCTCCGTGCTGTGCCAGGCCAGCTGCTTGCTGTATGCGCTCTGGCTGAATCACTGGGCAGCTCTACCACCCACACCAGCATGTGCTGCAGGAACCCAGGGGCCAACGGGCAGGGCCTCCGGCCGGGACCTTCGGTCCTGTTTCTTTGGAGGCTCTGGGGCCCAGAGCTGTCCCACTCTACACAGTGGCTGGCTTACCACTTGGAAGTTACGATGGCCACCCACCCTGCCATCTGTGGACTCCACATGCCACTCGGCTACCAGCAAGGAGGGCTATGGAGGTGCTGAGGTGAGGGACCGTCTGACTCGGACTAAGCGGCTGCTGCTCTACGGTGGGGGATGCAGCATTACCCATCACACTGCTGCTGACTGATATGTCTTGGCCATCACTAGCAGGGGCACTCAGGACGAGCCCTGAGGAGTGCAGCATTGTGCCCCCCCATTAACTAGCGGTACAGAGCTTGGAGGTCCTGCCTGAGGCAGAAGGGCAGAGAAGTCCGAAATTCTAGCATGATCTCGTCAACTGGACTGACAAGGCTGTGTGGCCTTCGTCCCTGCTTTCTCAGCCTTGTTCTCTGGCGGCAGTCAACCTTTCACCCATGGTCACAGGCTATCAACACTGCCCTGTGGGAAGCCTGCGTCACGGCAGGCCTCATGATGCTGGGGAGGGTAAAGACAGCGTATTAACCGGAAGCAAGTTCCTTACCGACATCAGTGTAACAAGGACGTATGCCAACACTCTCACAAAAGGTCGCTCTTCCTGGCTCTCTAAATCTCAACTCCCCTTTGAGTGAGGACACGAGGACAGGCAAGATGCCCTCCACTTATCAGAGGAAAACACACTTGAGAGTGACAGCTCTTCAGCAGACCAAGCTGCAAATCTAGTCCCAGGTATAATCTGACCCAAAGCAAAGGAGATAATATAATGGCAGCAACCAGTTAAAGGGGCACAAGCCTGTCTACTGCCCCCTGTGCCAGGGCTGGACTTCCTGACATGGCATGGCAATCGGGCACTCCAGGATATCAGTTATAACTTAGCTGCTCGGGGTGCAAGGATGGAGAGCCCTCTGAGAGCTGCCAAGGCCAGCAATGGCCCTGTGGTCTGGTCTGGGTGGGAAGGGGATCTCATGAGCGTGGGCCTTGCACTTCTGGGGGCTTAGTCCGCAAACTCCCGGACTACTGTTCTCCAAGCCTGGCCTGCTACCTCAGAGGCAGTTCCGAGAGCTGCCCGGCACCCTTGCTCCCGGCAGCTGGCACAGGCTTCTGACACCTACAGTGAGAACCTTAACAGATCCAATCCCCGCCATCAGATGAGGAGATCTGGACTCTACGCCCTGCTTAAGTCTTCCATATCGTCTGTGATGACTTTCAAGGACCTTTCTGGCAATTAAAATGCTCTGTCAAGCCTACTGAGGCCAGCTCTCCTCAGGACTAGAGAGCCATCTCCGGAAGAGTCTGTCTTTGCAGCAGGCTTTCTCCTGTGCTCAGTGGAGACTTTGCACTGTTTCCCACTGCTGCTGGAGGAAACCCAGGACAAAGCCAGCCTGCAGCTCAACCCTCAAGTGCTGTGCTGAATCATCAGGAGTTCCCCAAGCCTTGTGATACATACATACACACACACACACACACACACACACACACACTATACACATATATATTTTTTCTTTCATTTATTTGGTGCAGGGTCTCAGTTTGAAGCTCGGACTTGCAGTGATCCTCCTGTCTCAGCCTCTCCAGTGCTGGGATTACAGGTGTGTACCACCATGCCCATACCCAGGGTTCTTGGGCCCACACAGCATATGATGCCTGCGATTGAGCCCAGGCCCTTGCACTTGCCAGGCAGGTGCTTAGACCACCGAGCCATCTCCTCAGCCCAACCTTCTGAGAAAACACCACATCTGTCAACGGGGCCAAGCACAAAAGCCCCATCAGGGCACAGAGAGAGCAGATGCGCTTGCAAGGTAAGCACGCCCTTCCCAAGCATGTCCCAGCATTATTCTTGGGCTCTGCTACTCTCTGAGCAGGGAAAACCAGCCCAAGAATCACAAAGCCTTCAGGCACTGTGACCAGATCCCGGCCCAGATCAGCAACCAGACCTCCAGCCAGCCTGGGAGCTGCACACTCTAACGTACCCTTCTTTCTAGCCTACCACCTACAATCTCTTGATGAACAGACGCCTCGTCAACTAAATGCAAACATCATGACTTACGCGTAACTTACAAGTTACCTGGCTGAAAACTACAGATACTAAGCTCCCTTTATCCATCAAAAATTGATGATAAAGATCCATTTTATCTGCAAATTTCCCAATCACTGCTCAAATCCAAGGAAGCCCCTTCCCAGAGTGGCTGAATCGGCCTGAATTCCCTCTTTGGGACTGTCCTCTTACCTCCATCACATAGCCGATGTACTCAACGACATGTCCATTATATTCTTGAGATTTTAAAATCAGCTTGTCACCTAGTTAAAAATACATCACTGTCAAACCTACACGAAACCACCACTTTATCCTACTATATGATGCAATAAATCCCTAAGGAAGAATAAAATAGAAAATTATTTGGATGAGCTGCCCAAATGATGTGCAGCCACAAAAGCTGCGTGTTTAATTTACACAGATCACTGAGGAAGTATAAGCGAAACCCTGTGCAGAAGGGCAGACAGGCCAGCTCAGAGCTCTCCTGCCGCGTGTGCCTGCCTGCTGGGCTCCCGCGAAACCTGACAGTGCAGCTGCACCTGTGTACAGGGACGGCCTGCTCTCAGCCAAGCCAGGGACCTCCAGCACCAGCAGATCCCCGTTCCTCTTCAACGTGACTCCGCTCATGCTGTAATCCTTCAGCTCCATTTCTGCATGGATCTCCTCAAGCCACAGCAGAGTGGAGAACTTCTCCTTGTAGTTTGACATATTCAAAAGCTGAAAAAGAATTAGGTCAGCCAGTGACACCAGTGCAACATGGCCACACATCCATGACTGAGGACAAAGTGGCTCTGGAGTAATTCCACATAGCTCTATTTAGCAATCTACCTCTCTACTGAGGTGGCTCAAGGTCAGAGGTCAGAGCCCAACGTGCTCCCTGCCTGTAGCCGGTGGAAGACCACAAGACTCTGCAGGAAAGTCCTTCTCTCTCTCTCTTTTTTTTCTTTGCGATACCGGGGATTGAACTCAGGACCTTGCGCTTGCCAGGCAGGCACCTATTCTACTGCACTATCTCCCCGCCCCCCCCCTTTTTTGCGTGTCCTTCTCTTTTATTGGCCATGCCACCAGCTGTCACCATGCCTTTTCCCTCAGCTGTTTCTGATGTTTCTGTTCTTTGCCAGGTCTTCTGAGTTTTCTCTAAAAACTCCATTTCAGACATCCATAGAGAAGGATAGTGCCTCCACTCAGCAAGATGGAGTGGGAAAGATCAGCCTTATCTTCTTGCTAAAATAACTCAGAAATACCTACGTGTAAGGGCAAGTTCCTGGAAATACAAAACTTTACCAGACAAAGAAATAAAAAAGTCTGACAAAAATCCTGATGGCTGCACAGCAAAGTCTGCTAAACATTTAGAGAAACTGACACAAACACTTCCCAAACCTTTCCAAAACCTGAAGAGATCACTTCCTAATTCATTGTAAGAGGCCATCATGATACTGATACCAAAGCCAGGCAAGTAGGCTACCAGGAAACAGCGAGCCAGGATTGGTGGTACATACTTTTAGTCCCAGCTACACAGAACGCAGAGGCCGGATGACCGAGCCCAAGAATTCAAGCCTGAGTGATACAGCAGATCTCACTTAAAAACAAAATCAAGACAACCTAACAGGTCAATATGTTATGAAAATGATACAAAATTTGTCAGCAGACTATTAGCAAAGAAAATGCAAGAGCATGTTAAAAGGATTACATACCACGAACACATGAGACACCCTTAGAAAGCAGGAACAGCTCAACTTATGAAAATCAAAGACTATGCTGCTTCAACAGAATGAAGGAAAAAGCACACGATCATCCCAACTGATACAGAAAAAGCACGTGTCAAAATTCAAAACTCTCTCATGATAAAAACACAGATCAACCAGGCCCTGGAGGCAACCTCAACATGATAAAAATTCCAAACCTAAGAACACACTTGATGGTGGAAGACTGAAAATTTTTTTTTCTCTAAGACCAGCAACCAAACAAATATACCTCTCTCCCACTTCACCTAAATTTTAAAGTCCTTGCAAAGAAGGATTAGGAAAGAAAAAGAAAACAATCATAAAGGAAGAAATAAAATTATCTCTGTTTGAAGATGGCATGATTTTACATTAGAAAACTCTAAATAGTCCACAATGAATTGTTAGAATTGTAAAAATTTATCAAAGATGCAGATTACACAGTGAAGACTCAAAAAGTTAGCTGCAATAGGGGCTGGGGAGATAGCTCGGCAGTCTAAAGTACAAGGACCTGGGTTTGATCCCCAGTACCACTTGCTGCGCTGGCCACCAAGGCCAGGTGTGGCGGCCTATACCTGTAATGCCAGTGCTGGGGAGGCTGAGACAGGAAGACCACTACAAGTCTGAAGTGCATAGCGAGACCCTGTATCTATCAAACAAACTACAGGAAACTATCAAAGTAATTCTATTTATGGTAGTATCAAAAATTAAAATACTCAAGAAAATAATGCATCAAGTGAAAGGCTAGTGTGCTAAAAACTACAAAACATTAGCAAAAAAAGAAAATATAGGTGGAAGCACAATGTATTCATGAAGTAAAATATTTAACATGATTAAAATATTTACACTAACCAAACTGATCTCCAGACTCAATGTTACTCCTATCAAAATGCCAATGACTTTTTTCAAAAACAGAAAAAATTTATATGGAATCTCAAGGGATGCTCAATAGCCAAAATAATCTTGGAAAAGATAAACAAAGCTGGCGGGCTCAATTTCAAAACTTACTACTATGCTACAGTAATCAAAAGCAGCTTAGTATCGACCAGTGGACAGAGAGGGTGCTTAGCAGTAACCCTCACATATATGGATGAGTGATTTATGGCAAGCGTACGAGGACCATTCACGGGGAAAGAACAGTCTTTTCAACAAATGGTGCTCAGAAAATTGGCTATGCACATGCAAAAGAAAGGTGGCCCCTCACCTGAGCAATACCAAAATTGAAAATAGATCACATAACTAAATGAAGACCTAAGAAGGCATGAGGAGACGCTTCATGTCATGACAGTGCGCCCTGATCCCTCATGTATGGTGCTAAAGGCAAAGGCAGCGAAGAGAGTAAGGCAACTGGGTGCCCTCGAAATGTAAACACTTTGGCCACGGATCTAGCTCAGCACCTGACAGATGTAAGGTTCAGAGTTTGATTCCTGGAACAACAACAACAACAACAAAATTTTGTACACTAAAAGATACTTTGCACAAAAAGATATTCTATAGAATGGGAAAAAAATGAAAACCATTTATTTATTTATTTTATTTGGCACAGGGTCTCACCATGCAGGTTGGACTCATAGTGATCCTCCTGTCTCAGCCTCCCCAGTGCTGGGATTCCAGGCATGTGCCACCACACCTGGTTTTGGTGGCTGGCACAGTGCCCCCAGGGTTCCAGGGCTGGTGTGGCATGTGGTAGTGGGGATCAAACCTGGGTCTTTGTGCTTGCCAGGCAGGAGTTTAGACTGCCAAGCTATCTCCCTAGCCCAAATGGAAAATTTTGAAAATTATGTATTTAAGGCAATATGACCTAGAATATATAGAGAAGCCTTACAATGCAACAACAACAAAAACACCCAATACATCAACTGACAGAAAGATTTGTAGACATTTTTTCCAAAGAAGCTAACAGCAGGCATAATGTCCACATCACTAATCATTAGGGAATGCAAATCAAAACCACAAGGTACTACTTCATATTTCAATTAGAATGGCCACTGTGAAGAATGCCAACAACAAAGAAAACAAAATATCGAGTGCTAGTAGGCGTGTGAGGAGGCTGGAACGCCTCGTGCACTGTTGGAAGGGCATGAACAATGTGCACAGCTGCTATGGGCAGTGCTACGAAGTTCCTCCACAGGATGCCGCCAGACCCGGCAGTCTCACCTCTCGTTATCTGCCCAAAAGGCTGAAGGCAGAGTCTGAAGAGCTGCCACGTTCACAGCAGCATTATGCGCAGCTGAAGCACGGACGCAGCCATGGAAATACTGGTGAGGAGGGCACGACTCTAACACGGCTCATCCGTGAAGTGGAGTATTGTTTAGCCTTAACGAAAAAGAATTCTGATGCACACTACAAGATGGAGAAACCTTGATGTCATTACACTGAGTGAAATGAACAGTCACAAGAGAACCAATACGGTAGAACTCCACTCGCATGAAGTTCCTAGAATCATCGAGTGCAGATGCAGGAAGTTCAATGGTGGTCACCAGGCGGTGCGAAATGAGAGCTTTCATGGGGACAGTTTCCATTTCATAAGATGAGAAAAGTTAGTTTTTAGAAGAGCTATAACCATAAGTTACATATCCTTTATTCCATGCAGCAAGCCACAATTCTTTGAAAGTTTTATTGTCTTGAAACAGCAGAAAACAAAGAAAATCCTCTAGGGCTTGCCTTTTTTATATCCAAGGAAAAATGATATATGAAACTGAAATACAAAGACATAAAAATTTCACAACTCAGCAAACAAATGATTACAGTAAATCTAGGAATTAGGGAACTTGCATTTGGGCCACCAGAAGTTCTATGAGTCCTCGATTATTCTGTGATAATGATAAGCTCAGAGATCACTCTAGTTACTATTAATTGTTGTAAAAGTTTATATCAGATGATTCTGCAAAAAAATGTATTTTTCAAAGAGTCAAGAAAAACAATTGCAAGATGTTCTTCAGCCTCTTATTTTTAGGTGCATGCATATAATTTTCTCGTCCCGACACCGTGCACCTAGGCAGACCTGAAGCAGAGAAAGGGCTGAGCACATGGGAGCATGCAGGACTGCGCCGCAGACGCTGGGACAGCGCCAGGCTCCCTCCTCCTCGCTAGCTGAGCGCTCATCTCCCCGTGAGTCTCTTTTATTGCAATCAAAATATTCAGCTTTCATGAATACAATCACCCATAATTTCTTTACTCTTCTTTAGAAATCTTCCTCTGCCATTATTTTCTTTTGTTTGTAACTTACTAGACAGAAGTAATACCATATACTTTTATTTGTTTATTTATTTATTTTGGTCTTATTTCCTTATCTCTTACCCCCTTTTGTTTTTGTGGAACCGGGACTGAACCGACCCTTGTGCTTGCCAGGCAAGCGCTTGTTCTACTGAGCCACCTCCCTGGCTAGACAGCAGTAAAAACTTTAAAAAATGTTTCCCCCAAATTGCTTATTACTGATGACAAGGCAAACTTCCATTTTTTAGTTTGACCTACCTTTTACAAATTCTTTTCTCAGGTATTTAATCTGTCATTTCTTTCAAAACTTAAATTTTTATTATTTATTTAATTTTTCTGAAACAGGGCCTCATTGGCAGTTCAGGTCAACCTTGAGGTCACTATGCAGCTCAGGCTGGCCTTGAACTCATGGTGATCTCCCTACCGCAGCCTCTTGGGTGCTGGGATTAGAGGCATGCGTCACCACACGGGGCTCTTAACTTTAATTAGAATTTAAAAAAA
>NDGN011109234.1:0-10237 GCA_002564285.1 Tympanoctomys barrerae | reverse complement strand
ACCAATTTGCTTTGAAACTGTCTCATTGCTATTTGTTTCTCAATAAAATTATGGGGAAAAAAAAAAAAGAAATTTGCAAAAACCCTGAGGTCAGGTCAGTTAAAAAGAAGTACTAGCCAGGTGGGGTGGCGCATGCCTGTCCTTACAACACTCAGGGTAGGCTGAGGCAGGAGGATTGCAACTCTGGGCCCTGCCCGGGCAACCTAGCAACTTAGCGAGACCTTGTTTCGAAATTTTTTAAAAGGCTTGAAAGACATACTACCAAGTTTCTATGACAATCAAACCCACAAAGCCTTCAATTCTGCCAATCTTCAGTGGAACACAAATGAAACAGGTGAGTGTATGTTCATACTCGAGTTGTGGGCTTGCAGAGCAAAAATCTAACAGCATTCTTTGAAGGCATGAAGTTTCTGTAGTGCTAGCAGCGGCTCTACTCCACACCCACTCCTGAATCGTCTCGGGAGGCCTGCTCTGCCATCAAACCACCTTCCGAGCATAGAACTGCACAGGGGCAGGTCAGGCGCCTTGCTGACCTTCTGAAACCAGGCAAACACATCCCAGAAAAACCTCACAACAGTGTCACAGGGACTCCCAGGCGAGTCTGACATGCATCCCTTTGATGCTGCCAGAGTTCGCCTTGGCTCCTCATAGAGATTTCACTCTGCACAATGCCAGGGAACACAGGGCCGTGTGCACCCCATTGTAAATGGCACACCCCAGGGCTGAGAAGTTCACACCCCGTGCAATGGTACATGAAGGTCCTAGCGTGACCCAACTGTCCCCTGGATCGGCTGGCTATGTGACACCATTCTAGATCACCCAAGAGCTGGGCAGGCAGAGCTGAAGATGAACACTAAGCACGTGACCCTGAGCCATGAGAGCCGCTGTCCTGAAGAGCTGTGACTGTGTGTGTGTGTAGGCTGAGGAGGAGCTGCCGCTGTAAAGCTCTGCCTCGGGGTCAGGTGGGAGGGCAGAAGCTTTCTCATCCTCTTCCTTTCAGCTCTAGAAGAAAGGCTCCCCCACTGCTCACATGCCGAGGACCAAGGGAAAGGTCCCAAGCAGTCACCCAGTGATGCCTGTCCGTTGGCAGCGAGGGCTCTCAGCAGAGTGACAGAGCCAACAGCGTGGGACTAGTGCAGCTTCCTGTTTCGGCTGGGGGCAGGGTACACACTATCACTGGCAGCTAGGGCAGTGGGACCCCGAGGGAGAGGGGCGGCATGTGGCAGAGAAGTCCCGCAGGCTGTGCTCTCTCTTCTCGCTTGTCTACACAGTGAGAAGCAAAAGAACTAGCAGATGTGTGGAAGTGAGAGGATAAAGAGGGGGAACCCCTCAGAGCAAGCAGAAGCAACCCTCCCTGGGGCCGTGTGGTCATGCCAATGCTGGCGCCGGCTGGATGCCAGGGCCTGACAGCAGAAGTGCTCACCCTAATTCTAAACCCACACAACAAACATGCCAGGCATCGAGGGTTCACCACTGGTAAAGCTTAATGACCTCAGTCTGCCCCGCAGTGTCTGCACCATGGATGCTGCCAACAAGAGAGCGGAACCCAAGCGCTGATGGGATTCAGAGCTCTCTGTGGCACCAGGACCCAGAAGGAGAGGCAGGAGGCCCACGATGGAGTGACATCTGGTTCCCCACAGGACAAGTGCAAAATCACCTCATGAATGCAAAGTACATTGAAAGTTAGAGCCATTCCATTCATCTACACCAGTGCAGCCAGCTGTTCATTATCAATGAAAGCTGTTAAAGGTCCGCCATCACCGATCTAGGGCATCTAAGAGACAGCCCAGAATTTGAACTACCAGACAAAGGTCAAGACCAGAATCAGTGCCACTAGAGGAGAATAAGTGTATAGGACAGTGGCGGCAAACCTATGGTACATGTGCCACTACGGATTGCTTGTATCACTGAAAGTTCTAACAGGTTCACCATCGCCGGTCTAGGAAGAGGGCAACTGTGGATGTTGGTGCAATTAGTAAAAGCTAGTATCTCATGATGGTGCTTCCTAAAAGCCAAGAGGGAAAAGTCATGCAAATCCTGTAGGCAACACAAAGCCTAGAAATATAGGCATCACGCAGCACACCCTTCAGGAACCCCATGGAGCAGAGTCCTTTCATCCATCTTGGCAAGAGTGACTTCCACAGGCTATTTTCAGGGAAATTCCCATCATGCCCCTTTAAGGATAAAACAGGTACCAACCAACTTCAACCACAGCAAGGAAACAACTGTCCTGATTTTTCCTTCCTAAGGGTGCAGGTCCTACTGAAGACCTGAAGAGTTCAGCTCTCTCCCTCCCCCTCTACTCATAGTCTGTGTAAAGCCACATACACTGCTGAATGCTGCAGCTGAAGTGGGTGCCTGATGTGGAACCAAAGCCCCTCAACGTGTACCCTAGGGCACTAAGCAGTGGGCTAGGATGAAGGTGTGCACAGCCCTCACGCGTCTCACGGCTCCTGAGCTGGGACACTGGACTACCTCCCGAGTCCATACAAGCCTGACTGCAGACTGTCAGAGCCACACTGGAAGCCAGGACGAGCCTGCCCAGGTCAGCCACATGGCTAGATGCTAATGGTCACAGCAGTGGGCAGAATACGGCCCAGTAGCCTGATTCCAGCTGGCAGTCACCATTCCCTCTATGTGGACACACAGCACCCTCCACCCTTTGACAGACAGAAGTCTATCTAGTGGAAAGCAGTTCACCTACATAGTTATCCCGAGCAGACCAGCCGGGGTAGAGCTGCATGTGAAGCTGTCGTTCCTTCCGGGCCAGCTCGTAGTACTTCGCTTGCTCTTCTCTGGACAGTGCGTGCCACTGGAGGAGACACAGGGCAGGGGATAGACATGCAAACATCACAAACTGCCCCCTGCCACCCAGAGGGGAATGGAGCCATCTACAAATACGACGGTGACAACGGGGGTGCTTGGACAAAACCCAGTTTGCCATCTCCAGAGGTGTGGCTGTATTGAATGTCGTTCTAGCATGGAAAGGAATGACTGTCAAGGTTTCAAAAGTGGCTGAGAGAAAAGGACTCTCCAGGAGAAGGGGACAGGGACATGTGACCACCCACCCAAACCAGCCTTCCCGTGGAGGGGCCGCCTACCCTGCGCCCCAGGATCTGGTTGATGGCCGCGCTTTCTTTCAACGTGCACTCAGCCACGACCTTCGCCCTCATCTCCTTCATATACAACATGAACGCATTAAGGGGCTTCTTTATGTGGGGCTTCTTCTTTTCTTCCTCCTTTTTGGAGTCCTGATGCTTTCTGGACAGACATAAACAGGCAGACACAGACAGCCTGATAAACAACCATGTAGCCCAACTCCCTGCAAGGCACAGACCCATACTTTGGTCTCTTTCACATTCGAGCCTAGCAGTTTTGAACAAAAAGCGTGCTTCCACTTTCGGTCTCCTCCACCCCAGAAAGAGGGAACAACGAAAATAGCTTGAAGGAGGGAGTGGGGCAAGTGAGAGGCTCTGTAACCACTTCCTCCAGTTTCACTAATAGACAGTTTTCCCAGCCAGAGGGAAAGGCACTGAGGCCTCTACCTGCCAGGTGCCTGACTTCGGGGTTAGAGACGGGTGAGTTCTTGTGAATCCCAGTCCACAGGAACAGCGCCCTTCCCCGGGCTGCGGGGGCTCTGTCAGGAAGCCCAGCACCTTCACTCCGACTCCATCTAGAGTGGCGCCCCAGCCATGCAGGATCAGCCGCAGTCCAGGCAGGCACTGCGCAGCCCCCAAATTGGCCTTGCTGCGTACTAGGGCTCCTGGGTGGCACTTACGAGCTGTGAAGTGAGCCGACGTCACTCTGGGAGGATTCCTGTTTGACTGTTGGGGTGACTATGGCCGGGTGGGGGATGCCGGTCGTGTGGAGGGTGTGATGTGGTGGGACCATGTGGGGAGGGAACCTAGAAGACAGGAAGCTGTGTAAATTGTCAGAATCAAAATGCATGAATGAGGAGAGATGTGTACACACAAATAAAAAAAGAACAAAACTAAGCACGTAACATTCACATGAAAGCAACACAAGGCCTATGAAACCTGTCAGCATTAATTAGTGATAAATTAAACATAATGATTCTCATAACGTCATTAAAGCCAATCTTCCCCTATGTTATTGCTCCTGACACAAGACATTATGATTTTTAAACATCTTGGGCAAAAGACAAATTCAAGTGGTGTACTTGGGCGGAACAGTGGGCTTGGACGGCCTGCCAGAAATCGCGGGTCCACTTGTGTTTGGAGGCATTATTATTATTAGTGGCATCTAAGAAGACAATTTCCTAAGGCCTAATCAGCTCAAGAATGAAAGGTGAAATCTTTTGTTGTATATTGACAGCTAAATAAAATATTAACGTGGTTGAAATATACATACATTTTTGACAATGCTGCGCCTGCCTCATTAGGCCTCATTGTGTTGATGGAGGGCAATAAAATTTTTATTTTTCTTTTGTCGCTGGGACCATCATTTGACAGGGAGGGGAGAGAATGAGGAAGAAAGATAGGGTAAAATTCAAATTGTCCCTGCTTGGTCTCCTCGTAAGTCACAGATGTTTTAAATAAGCTGGTGTCATTTCATAGGAAGTTGCAATAAAAGTACATACTCAAGTGGAGCTTTCAATTCCTGATTCTTAAGTCTTATCTTCTGTAGAATTTAGGTCTTCCCAGTCACTCTTACTTAACAGGCTGTCTGCCTTGCACATGAGTGTCAAAAATTATAAACGAAGAATATGGTTTGTGTTTTCTCCTCTAACACCACATACTCCTGGAAAAGTTCTCTAAAATATACTGCAGTCCCTAACGTGACCTTTCCCAGCCAGGCAAATTCATGTGAAATAAAGAGCTGATTTCAAACTACCCATGGCCCATCTGCACACTGACAACTGGAGTGGGCAAAGGGCGTTTATGGTTTCTGATCCTGCTTTCGGTCCCACGATCTGTCCTGGGAAGGAGGCGCCCTTTTTTGGAGAAACTGTAATAGTGCACATTGTAGAAAGAAGGAGGTGAGGGGCAGAAAGGGCAGAAACCCAAGCGACACAGAAGTGCAACTCACGCTCTGCTGCAGCAAGGCTGTGCGAGCGAGCAGACAGGCTGTCCCGACGAACGGGAGCCCAGGTCGCAGCCACTGGCGCTGCCTAACAAACCTGAGCCAGGATGGCCCCACACCACTGGAGGAGAGGGCTTTCCTTCTCAGGGAGCCCATTTCAGTGGGCATCAGAGGTCCTAATGAGACTTATCAGGACAGTTATTCCAACAGAATCTGCTACTTATTTCTAAGGTTCTTTCCATAAGTAAAATGGACATACATTCCCTTTGGCCAAAATAACATATAAATGTTAATTTGAAAAATAATTGGAACACCAAAGAACACAGAGAATCTACATAGATCATCATAGAGAAAAATATCAGTGAACAATGTTGATTTCTTTAGAGGGGCCTTATAAGCACCTGATTCAAAAATATCACTCTAAGACGGCCCTTTCCTACAGCTGCTCTGCAAGTGGGAGCCAGTGCTGGGGCTTGGTAGCGACGACACGGCTTCTTCACAGGAAACACAAGTCCTTAAGAGTGTGTGCGTGTGCAGGGAGGGGAGGGCCGGGAGGGGAAGAACAGGAAAGACAGGAGAGAGGCAAAGAGAAGAAAGTGCAAGGAGTGGGGCTGGGCACAGGATGAGGGGGACAACCACCTCCACCCTCCCCTCACAAAATAAGAGAAAACAGTGGGCAGAGGGAAGTACTTGGGCGCCAAGTTACACCCTAACCCTTCCCCACTGTCTGAAGGCTCAGAGGAACTGTAAGCTATAAACATATGTTGGGCAGTGCTTGAGTGAAGGCGCGGGTGGCGTGGCAGTCTGTGCTGTAGGTTAAAGGCTTGACATTCCTTAAATACATGTCCCCTTCCTGCAGAACGAGAATGCATACAGACACAAGATGGAGAGAGAGAAAGCAAAAAGCTGCGTGCGCACATACACAGGCAAACACCAAATTCCAGGAAGACAGCGCAGTTTGGGTATGTTCTGAGGCAGGGACAGATTTCTGGGGCAGCCATGAAGAACAGGCGCTTGTGAGTTCCCCTGTGCTACACACACTCATACATCTGAGGAGCGTGCGGCAGAAGAGACTGCAGAAATGTGCATGCGGCCTGTCCGCATACCTCCGCTCGAGAAATTCCTTCCTGCAAGCAGCGCTCTCACGAAATGCAATAAACACCCTAAAAATTCTAGGCAGCTCATTATATACCCCCGTCTGCTTTCATGGCTCCGAGCCAGAATATAATGATGAATCTTAACTTGTTAAGGACAACTAATTTTTGTTTCTGGCTGTCTCAGGGGCCTCTCTCTTTCTCACTCGCACCTTCCTTCACTGTTGACGCGTTCCTGTTAGCTGGATGTCATCCGCCGGCCTTGATTTCACGCACAAGCAGTGGGATGCATTTTGCCGTGCAACAATCCTGCTTTGAGTTGCATTGGGTTTGTCATTATTCTCTCATTTTCCCCCTTGCACTTGTAACATTTCATCTCTTCCTGCCTTATTTTTTGTGAGCCACGGTGCACCCACATTATGGTTTATACATGATCTCACTCCCTTTGAAGCCGGCAGATTTCAGAGCCCGCTCTCGTCAGGAGAAGAGCCTTGCACCAATTTAGCAGGCTGAGG
This sequence comes from Tympanoctomys barrerae, assembly GCA_002564285.1. Lineage (NCBI taxonomy): Eukaryota > Metazoa > Chordata > Mammalia > Rodentia > Octodontidae > Tympanoctomys > Tympanoctomys barrerae. The sequence continues at coordinate 3,585 of NDGN011109234.1, read as the reverse complement.
GCCCGGAGCTCCAACATCTCAATCTAAAGGGGGTCACAGGGTGGCACAAGTGAGTGTCAGCAAGAGCTGTTTAATTGCCAATCTAGGCTTCTCCATGGTGTTTAAAGTATAATGACCCATCACTTAATTCTGAGAAGTCCTGGCCCCGCTGCTGAATAGAATGAATATCAAAGGGTGTTTCGGAACAGGGCAAGCTGCCTACATTTGCTATAACTGCCATAAGTATAATAGACCTATACTTCTGTAGCCCCTATTACCACAATAATGTATTTAATTTGCTGTATATGCTTTTTAACTAGCTACCTTTCATACAGCCTACCTGGGGAATCGGTCGCCTCCCCCACCCCCGTACACCTTGAGCCCCTAACCTTTCTTCCCTCTGTTGCCATCCTTTCCTGGGAGCCCCCTGCCCACCTATAAATCATCGACTAACCTTCTAATGATAATTCAATCGATAAGCTTAACCCCAATCCCTATCCTACCATTATGTCACCAATCCTGACCACTGGATGTGCCGAGTAAACAGACACCTGAGGTGCTCAGGTGTGGTACAGAGGGCTGGGACTGGGCAGGGCACACTGCAGGTCAGCAGCAGCTGTCCTCCAGGGAGGTTTCCTGACGGCTCCCATGCTCTGCGGGCTGCCATGACATTATTTAATGAGCGCAATCTTCCTCCTCCCCCTGAATGGGGGAGTACAAAAAGTATTTTCCCACCTCGCTAATGCTGGTGTGGGTTTTGAAATTGAGATGATGCAGCCCACAAGGGAAATGGCTCTTTATGACTCTATGATATCCACAGCGTAATTACAAGTGCTAGCTATGCCGGGGTGTGTCTCCTCGGTGGACGCAATGCGTGCTTTTCCCCCTGCCAAAACCGCTGTCCCAGAAGTGGCAAGCAGCACAGTGGCCTGTGTTGCCAGCCCTCTCCCTGGTCTTGGCTCCCCACGTTGGCCACAGAGAATGAAGAAAAGGCCGGGGACAGCATCCTCGCTGTGTAGTGCATGCTAATTTAATTAGGTGCCATCATCAAAATGGATTGGTTGTTTCAGACCATCAGGAAAGTCTAAACCTCCACCGATTTAATTAACTTGACTGAAAATCAGATGAACAGAAAATAAAACTATCATTAGGAGCAATTAGTGACTACTTAAACATACTGCTGCCAACCAGTTTGTAAATAAACTAGCAGTGACTGAAAAATTAGCCAGAATTAATTAGAGGGAACAAAACAAGGACATGGGAGCATATGCATGTTGTATAGACGTACTTGAATATAAACATACACGAATGACATGCACACAGAGACTTTTGGTTAAACTTTTGAGGATTTAGAGCTGCACGGGCCAATATGGCAGCCACCAAGTACATGTGGCAACTGAAATGTGTTACAATTGTAAGATACACATCAGACTAAGGAAACTAAGCGCTAAGAAAAGTTCCATTAATAGTTGTTGCACAGAGATACCATGTTGAAATGATAATATTTTGGCCATAATGTACTGGGCTGAGTAAAACATATAATTGAAAACAATTTCATCTTTTTCTTTTTGACCTTTCAAAAGAGCACTATTAGAAAACTTCCAAGTCCCCGTGTGCCTCCCATTAAGGCACTCCTGCACTGTGTACCTCATGGGGAGAGCAGAGTGTCTGGCTTTCTGGTTGACCTCGATCAGAATTTGAATTCTGCAAGGAAGAACAATCTTTTCTTAAACTATTTGTGTCCTAACACCTTCTCTGTTCTGATCTGACATGAGGTAACACGGAAATGATGCCTTACAAAGCTCCACTTAACTGCTGTCTTAACTGCTTTCTTGCACCTTCCTAATTTCTGAAAATATGCTGCTCTATTGATTGGCTCATAAAAATCCAATGGAGGAAGGCATCACTTCACTTGGAAGTTCAGGCAAGTGGTCAGTATTTTCTAGGTGCAAAGCCTAACGCTCTTCAGCCTTGACCTGTTGAAACCTCATGGAGCCACAGTCCCAGGGCGGCCTGATGCCCAGCTAAAGGGCTTTCTGGGAGGCTGAAAGCCCTGGTTCTTGGACTCACCTGGACATGGAAGCGTTGACGGTCAGTGCTGTGGGGTACGGGTGTCTGAAGCCTCCTGTTGTGATTGGGTACACTGGTTGACCTTGCCTACAAAGAAGGGGTCTAAAGTGAGAGACTGAAACAAGGCTTGGGGTGGGGACAAGGGAAGGAAGAACAGGGAAAAGTTCTCTCTGCATAGTAAGCTTTATTCTCATTTGATCAGAACAAAAATCTTGGGGATTGTACAGGAAGGATCAAAGGAAAGAAACACAGAACAATTTGAATGCCATAAATCTGATAGGAATGGCTAATTAAATTTTATAACCTCTGCTTATGTCAATAGAGACCCTCTCCCCAAGCTGAAACTAGGTGTTTTGTTGTAATAATTAAAGGCGAAGTCTCGCTCGCTTTAATGGAGCCATCACACTAATTGAGGGCTACACATCCAAAGGAAAACAATAATGAATGTAAATTTATACCAAAATAAAGTACAGTGAATCAAAGGACTTCAGTTGCGCTTTGGGCCTCTTTCGGTATTTAGATCTCGGTGAGAAAACATTAAATTAACAGAGCTTAATTTGTAGCCTTTTGTCAAATTAACAAGTGTTGACAAGAGTTACCGGGGGGAGAGTCCCCAAGAAGAATTGTGGGTAACCAATAGACAATCACACCTCATTACAATAATTAAAAAATACAGCAACATGCAAAATAGCACCCTCATGAAAGACACACAACTTTTCCTGATGGAGGGTTGTCTGAGTTGGCTATTCCTTTTTATCTAGGCTTCAGGATCTCACGGTTAGCCAAATGGGGCAAAGGATAACTGACATCTGTCAAGGGTTAGCCCCATCTACTAAGGAAGAAATGAGTTGCAAGCTCATGTTCATGTCAGTCCTACCAAGCAGGCAAAAACGAAACCCAAGAAGGAGAAGCTGTGCCTGACCAGGACTAGTGCCCAGTATGGGCACTACATACGCCAATCTGTTTTTTCTTTAAAAAAGAACAGAAGCTGCTTGCCTATAAAAATAAGCAGAAAACTGGAGGTAGACCACTCTCCAAAATTTCATCTTCCTTAAGGCTATAAAAGGCTGTCTTACCACCAAAGATTGGCATTTTACAGTTTTACTTGGATTTATTTTAGCATATAACACACTGTGCTGTTTTTTAGCCTAGAGATCATGACAAACATGGAGAAATATATACACTGAAACAATCACAAAACATATTACAGTCATGCTTGTGAACACATGCATGTACGTATGTGCACACACACTCCACATGCTACGCTCATGTGTTAAAGAGCTTTCTGCTTTCATATTAAATCAAATTATATCTTTAAACTGTAGAAGGCAGTCAAATTATTGAGACAGGCAGAAAGGTCCTGAATGACACACCACAGCAAGGCTGCCAGCTGTCCCTCCCACATTTCATAGTTGGGGGAACGCATTCAACATGCAAAGAATCTCAGAGAGGTGCTGAGATTTTTCAACAGACAAAACTTCCCAGTGTCACCTTTGGCAGTAATGGTCAGGGTAGGACCGGGCTTGGAGAGAACAA
>NDGN011109207.1:0-12506 GCA_002564285.1 Tympanoctomys barrerae | reverse complement strand
CTCCCCACAGTACAGATCTGAGTCACCCTATGTCGAGAGGCTGTTCATGACGGCAAGGTGTGGGAACAGGCTCTCAGAGAAGCTGTGCTCTGGGTCCCCACTGCCAGTGGCTTCTGGGTGAGGGAGATGGAATTACAGGTGCAGCTGGACTTCTGTACACATGGCAAGCTCAACCCTAGGCAAGAACGGAGTTGTGGGCAGCAAGGGGGAGATGCAGACAGCGTGCGTGAAAACCAGCTTTCCCTGAAGAGAGACCGAGTCTCCATGAAGTTTTGTAGACTTGATCTCAGCTCTTAAGCTGGTTTGCAAGGGAGGCCTGCCCTGGGCTGTCCACGTGGGCTCCTTCCTCCCTGTATCGGCCATCCATGCCACTGCCAAGGGAAATGGGAGAAGGATTTGATGTGGCATTTGCCAGGGGACTTTGGATCCCCAACCAGTAAATACACTTGCTGTTGTGAACCCCATACATAAAAGGCAAAGTATCACATTTTCCTCTGAATTCTTGAGGAAATTGCTCTCATATACAACCCCAACCTTTGGCTGTGTGACAGAGATGGAGTGTCGTTTGTATGCCATTACCAGGCTGTAAAGCCTGGTGAGAGCTGCTTTTTTGGAGTTTCCGATCTTTCAGGATTCTGGGAGGGTTGCCCTGCAGGTCAGGTTTGTTTAGTCTGGTCCGTGATGGTGTACAGTGGCCTTGACTGTGGAGCCTACCTCAATAATGCCCTATCTGTTTGATACTTCAGCAGTCCCTCGGAGTTGTATATGTGTTTCACTTTCTAATACTCAGGGCTGAGTTGGATTTCATTGTTAATAGATGGCAAATTGTTTCTAAAAACAACTTCGTCTTGCTTTGAAAGTTGGCTAGAGTTCAGAGAGCTCTAGTTTTGGAGGGGTGAGCTATGTTTTTGCTGGGAATATGGCAGCAGCCTTCTATGTTTTCGAATGCATGCGCTTACTCTCTGCATCTATTTTAGGATACTTATTGGAACATATGCTATTTTTTAAAGATATTTTATGGAAGTACAATCATGTAGAGAAAATAGCATCTATCAGAAGTGTACAGTGAATTTGATCAACTTTAACCCGTGGTAGCAAATGCCACCGGGAACAAGAAAACAGCGCATCAGCAGCCCTACAAGCCCCTCCTACCCCTCCTACACATATGCAATTTATTTATTTGTTTATGTATTCATATGTTTTTTGGTACTGGGGATCAAACTCAGGACCTTGTGCTTGCCAGGCAAGTGCTTAAGCCTGCTGACCTAGCTCTTCAGCCCTGACACACACACACACAATTTAAAATTTCTTTTATTTATAACTTAGCCAAAGTTTTCTGTACTGCAACCTGTTCCTTTTTTCCCAAGTTCCTACGAATCATCACACACAGATGGACTGACGGGGAGGGAAGAGCTTCTTTTGTTTGGTGGTAATTGCACAATGTCTCTCAGAAATCTGACCGTGGCACTGTCGCATCCCATGGAGCCTTGCAAATTCGTCAGTGTCTTGTTAAAATGGGGATCATTTGTGTATGGACTGTCTTAGCTCAAGCCACGCTCTTTTACGCATTTCTCACAATGAAAACCAGCTTTTGCAGGACCGGTGTGCACAGCCTGGACCTGCCTATTTAACTTGCACTGTGATTTCGTGACACATTTAACTGATTTCATTTTTTAAAAATTTTATTTAGTTTTGGCCAGCTCAGCCCACCCTGAGGGCAGGGCTGGCACAGCATGTGGAGCCCAGGACTGAACCATGGTCCGCTGTGCCTGTCTAAGCTTGCCTAAGTAGACCGCTGAGTTATCTTGCTGGTCTCACCTAACTGACTTTATAAATGTTTCCTAATGAAGGTATGGGGCAGAGAGGGTAGTGGAAGAAGGGTGTTCAAGGCAAGAACTTTGGCTTAAAAATGTTCAGGAGCAAACAGATTCTCCTCCATATTTTTCTATATTGCCTTATAGATGAACCTTTCTCTCTTCCTAAAAGTTCAATTCTTCTCTTCCTATGCTCTTCATCTCCTGGAACAGCTGTCTTTACAGCAATATAAATAAAAGGTGACATAAAATTATACAACCTTGTACAAAGTAGTTTAAGGGAACCGTCCTTTATTGCAGCTTTTATGATTTCACCAATTAGTTATTATATTTTCTCCACTTTTAATGTGCTGTCCTGCATGTGCATTCTGAGACGCTTCTTCATCTCGCTTCTCTTAGTGCAGTACTGACAGGGCTGGGGTCTGGGGCAATCCACTCCTCTTTAAGACTTCTTCATTCCGTGAAGGCATTTCATTACAGCCTGTTGTTAGATGTGGGTAAAGCAAGTTCCTCCAGAGAAAAGTCAGCGCTGAGCCCTTTTTAAGTGATCAGAGTTCGCCCCGCGTATTAACACCGTGTCCCCAGCAGCCGAGGGGCCATCTCCCGCAGAGAGCAGCACCAACCAGCCGCAGGATCACCTTGCAGTGGCTGGACCTTAAGCTGATAAATCTTGAGTTTTTAGTAACTTTCCAAACATTCCCGGGGAGTGAGAATAACAGAGATTTACTCCTGCCAAAATTTAATCATGCAGAAAAAGTGAAATTCAGATCAGTGTATAGATTATATTTTAATGTGCTCACTTGACAGCGGAGGGCACGGAAGCCAGAAGCCGAACACTTACTGCAGCTGAGTCTAGACCGTTGCAATTTGATTCATTTAGGGGAATTGTGTTCGGTTTGAGGCTCTGGCTTGGGCTCGGCTGTTCTTTCTGGGAGTGTATGATGTCATTGTGTCAAGCATGTCACAGCCAAAGCATTCTGGTATTTATGTTGGCTTCAGATCTAGCCCAGAGTACATGGCAGGCTCAATTTATTGCTACTTTAACTTTGTTTAGTCATGGAGAGGCTTTATTTATGTTGGTAAATTTCAAACAGTGGCCAACAGTGACCACACAATGAAAAGGTCTGCAGGATTCATCATCGATAAATCAGCTTGTTGCTGAGTTTCTTTAATTAAGGAAAAACTCCGTCTGTTGATCCCTGCGGTTGCTGGAAGGGAAGCAGGGTAGGGAGGGCTTTGATTAATCCATCTATCAGCCCAGCTTTGGAAGTGAGGCTCTTGTTTCTGATTGTAGCTGGGCAAAGACCTAAATAAAAATTTATCTTGTCAAAACCTATGGGCTAACTGAAAGCAAATAAAGAGGTTTTATGGCATCCACATAAAGTTAAATAAATAGCTAGAAAGTGCAGTGCGTCCTCCGGACATTTTTTCAGTACAGTATGTGGCTGTTCTTTGGGGAAAGCTCATTAAATTAAAAACCTAACCTTTGATGGTCCACTCATCATCATCATCATCATCATCATCATCATCATCATCATCATCATCATCAAGTGCTTTGCGTGTCTAATGTTCCAGGATTTAATACCTGATTAAAACCAAAGATTGGGGCTTGCACCTGGCACAGTTCATGCCTCTACAGGGTAAAAGGTGGGCTTTATAAGCAGCCTGGCAAGGGTCAGGGATCTTTTTTATGGATTCCTCTGGAATGTGGTCCCTTCCCTGGGATGTCAGGATAATGGTGGCAGGGGCAGGGTAACAGGGTCAAGCTTTTCTTCTCTGACTGAATCAGGGAACCTCATCTTGGTTGAATCTACCTTTTAGGTGGGGACATTGCTCTCCTGGAAAAGTACAGAAGATTGAGATTGAAAGGCTGTTTTCACCAAGTGGAGTTGGAGTTGGTTTCCATCTGAGCTTTAATTCGAGGTAAAGTACACTTTATTTTTTAGTTAAAAAGTCTCCTTGAATCAGACCATAGACAGAACTTAGTGACAGAGATGGTCAGTTTTGATAGCATAGGCTTGAGATTATATTTGCTTTTACCTTTTTAGTTATGAGAAGGGTTTTCTCTTGATATCAAGCTCCATGATCCATTCGTAGGAAAGGACCATTTCTCAAGTGTCAAGTCTTGGCACCAGACGCATGTGGCAATTAGCGCTTGTCTGTTTGATGGAGCTAAAGCAAGTGCAGACTCTGGGGAATCAGGAGTCACTGGGGAGGGATCTTCCATGAGATCCTGTGCTGTGGGCTTTACTTTGGGACATGACATGTCTGGCTTTGAGACATGACCTGTCTGACTAGAGTAGTTCATGGAATAAGCCAATAGCTTTGCGGGAACTTGGCTCTTTTCCTGCATACTGTCCATATGCTCTACCTTCATTGATGGAGTGGGATGCCATGACAGAGGCTGGTGGTCATGGCAGTGGTGTGTGAACACTAGGGCTGTTCTCAGGGTCTTATTAAGAGAGGTGGGGCTCAGGGAGTGACAGTCAGTCATATTCACACCTAACCAACTGTACCAGCCTCCCTGAGCTCAGTGGTCTGTAGGTTTTCACAGATGCCAAAGCCTCTTCTTTGGATCTACACAACAATGTTGGCTACTGTGGATTTCTGTAGACATTCCTTAGGTGAGATAAACATTTTGACCCGTGGAGCAATTTCAGCATAGAAATCACAGTTTGGATCTTAGAATTTGGCCATATGTTAGTAAAACTTTCAGCCACTTTATAACTACTATGCCTTATGAACTTTTTTATCTTCTTCATTGATTCTAAGATATAGTTCAAGGCTATCTTGGAGTCACTTTAGTTTGTTCTGTGCATCAGGAATGACACTTTAGTTTATCCCAGTATTAAGGCCAGAGGGTAACAACCGGACAATAAATATATATTAAGCTCTTGTCATGGGTCTAGCACATGCAGGGTAGTGCCGAGCCCCCAAAGACTCATAAGTCATGGCCCTTGGCCTGAAGAGGTTTCTAATCTCCTTGAAGGAGCTAGGATTATATAACTGTTAGGCTAAAAGCACAGGCTCCTACAGGGTGCAGGCATAAAATATTGTCATTCTTTCCTTCCAAGCATGGGCTATGGGGCTATTTCTCCATTCCCTGGGTGAGATCTAAGGAAAGTTCCATCCTATTTCTAGTCACTTCATGAACTTTTGTTAGCAAAAATAATATCAATTCAATATTATCACCATGGTTCTCAAATCAGGCTGCCCATCAGAATCTCCCGGACAGCTTTTAAAAATATTGGTGTCCAGACTGCCCCATGGACTAACGAAATAATAGTTTTGGGGGATGAAGACAGACATCAGTAATTTTAAAAGCTACCCAGAAGATCTCAATGGGCAGCCAGGGTTGAGAAGTATAGAAATAAAATATGCAGTTCCAGATAAATAATGAAAACTTTAAGTTCTACTTAAAATTATAACTTCTCCTCTTTTTCTGGCATGTAATTCTAGTTGGGGAAAGAGGAAGGGAAGCCTATACAACACATTTTACTTGTGTTTTCTCCTTGGGCTGCTTTGAAGGAGACCCTGGTGGTGGGGAAGGAGGGCAGGTGATGGCTGGAAGGGCCTAATGGTATTGGCACTGATGTCATCTGTTGTGGCAGTAGCAGATTTGTAAAAAAATTACTTTAAGTTGACAAATACTTATGTGTATTTATGGGGTACAGTGTGGTATTTTGGTCTCTGTATGCACTACAGAATCAATCAAGCTAATTAAATATCCATCAAATCATTATTTGGTGCTGAAAGGTTAGAAATTGATTCAGTGATTTTGTAACACACACACACACACACACACACACACACACCCCCTCACACACCATTCTTATTAATTGTCATCCCTATCCAATGCAATAGGTCATGAAAACTTATTCCTCCAGCATGAGACCCCACGCCTTTCCATCATCAACCGCCACCTCAAGTCTCAGGTAACTGTTCTTTTGTTCTCTGTTTCTATAAGGTAGACTTCCTGTAGTGGAGCTCCTACAGTGTGGAGGCTGGTTTATTTCACTTAATGTAAGTAACATGTTGTCTTGAGTGACAGCATTTCTTCCCCTACCTACATGGTGGAGGCTGCATCATGTTTTCCTGAGCTCTCTTATCTATTGATGGATGCTTAAGTTGCTTCCATATCTTGCTTGTTGTGAAGAATGCTGTAGTGAACACAGGAGCACAGGAATCATTTTCAACACACTAGTTCTGTATTTACTGTTTTTCAGTAACCTCCATACTATTTTCTGAAGTAGCTGTAGTAATTTGCTATGGTGGGTGTTTAAAGCTGATTCCTTTTGGGGGTAGAGGTGAGCATTTATATATTTCTCAGAGCTCACCTTACCTCTCTAGAAAGTCTTCTCTGCAGAGTCCTTGAGTCTTTGGCAATCCGACTCACACAGAGAGACTCTTCTAGGATCCCCCAGCACTCTAGGAGGCTGTCTCAAGTGAAGTTTCTTTAGGATGGCACCAGGCTGGTGTTCTCTCAGCCACTGGGCCCATCTTCTCTTCTCTCTTCTGTCAGATCTGGTGACCACTTTTGCCTCCTAAGCTTGAAATCCAACATTCTGGCACTGGATTATGGTGCCCTAAAGCCTTCCAGGGACACTGAAAAACATCTGATTGCTCTCCTAGAAGCTCTGTCTAATAGGTTTGAGGTGAAGGAAGCACTACTTAACTATAATTTTCCCTTCTAACATTTGTTTCATGTTTTTGTTTTTGAACAATGATAGAGTGCTTTTTAGCCCCAAGCATGGCTTCCTAGTATACAGACTCCATTTCTGTTTGCCCAGTAGCTCAGTCAAGGGCCTGTTGGGTAGAATGGTGTGGACAACTTCCCCACCCTTTCTGGAAGGACCAGGGAAGGCCCTCTTCCTCATCCCCTTTTCCTACAAGGATAAACATGGTTGGCTGCCCTGAGAGAGTCATCTTGGTCTCAGAGGTGGACATGGCATGTTGAGGAGGTCAAGCAATATTTGGAAGCAGCTCGGGTCCCTGATGACTCATACACAGACTGACTGCTGCAACTTTCCCATGAAAGAGAGAAATAAAACCCACTGGACCCCGTGGGTTGTCTGATGCTCAGAACTGCATCTAATCCTAATCAGTTTTGAACTTTGTCTTGAAATGGAGGGCTACCCATGCGCTTAGACAGACAGTAGGTTGCAAGGCCAAAGACATTGTAGTCTAAAAACATAGTCACTCTCCCTATGTGGTGGCAAGATATTTGGTCAAATTGCATCTTGGAAGACAACCACATGTTTGTGGGAATGGTAAAAAAAGAAAAAATCAGAATATTGGTATTGGATGCTGCCTCTTGTTGCTTTTAGCAAAGTCCTAGGAGAGTTGAGGTTAGCCCAGAGGTAACGAGTATGCAGGTAGATATGGAAGGAAATATAGTTTTGCCAAAGAAAGCGTTCTGTGTTGCAGCATGAATTCTAATTTGACAGATAATGTACCAATTTGGGGTCTTTGAAGTGTTGGATATGCTAAGTATGTCTGATCCCCAAATGTAAGCAGTCCTATCATGTGGCTAAAGTGGCAGCCTCATTAATATGGAGCACTATAGCCTTATGTCTTTTTTAAGGAATTTCTTCTAATCTAAGAATTCACCGTCATGGTTGGTGAGATAGCTCAGCTGACTAAATGCCTGCTTAAACAAGCTCAAGGACCAGGTTTGCTCCCCCTGCACTACATGCTGTGCCAGCCCTACCCAGGGGCACACTGAGCTGGCCACCGAGTCCAGGCATGGTGGTGCACACCTGTAATCCCAGCACTGTGAAGGCTGATCACTACAAGTCCCAGCTGCATAGTGAAACCCTGTACAAAAAAAAAAAAAAAAATCACTTCCATCTCAAGGGAGACAGCTCAACTGGCAGTGAAAACCAGAAGCCGTGTAAGAGTTTGCTTCATTTGTCATTGTTGAGGCAGAGAAGTGTTGCCAGAACACAGGCCAGTAAGGAAAAGACCTGAGATTTTATGCTTGAAAGCTCTGCTTGGATGAGATCTTTGGCTGTGTGTTTTCATGGACACAGACCAATAGGCTGGAGCCATGCTAAAAGTGGGTGGGAACTGTATCAAGAGACAGAATGACTGCAGCAATACTTAGACTCCTGAGCCTGTGTTTGCAGCGAGAGGGTGTGAAAGAGTGGCATATGGTCTCTAAGACATTTATAGTGTGAAAGAGACTTTCACAGGGAAGAAATGCAAATCAAGAAATGCAGGACCAAAGATGAAGCCCACAGGGCCTGGACAGCAGAGTGAAGCAATGGAAAGAACCCTGGTCCTTGATGGTGTCTTGGATTGGAATCAACCAAAACTGAAAGTGCTTGGTCTCCAGATGATGGGAAAAGAAACCTTTCACTGCGTATGTCTTAGACTTGGCTCTCTTGTTACTTAATCTGCATGCCAGAAACAGGGCTTCAGCCCCTACTCTTGCCCTAGAGCTGCCTCCTTGGCGTTAGCTTATCATGACACACCTGGACTGAGCTGGTGAGCTCTTTGCCGTCATCACACTGACCTCAGGGGAAGCACAGGGGCTTTGACTCTGAACTGCCTCACACCAAGCACAGGACCTGTCCTTCTAGAAACATCCCTTGGAATTTCTCACTGTCCAGCAGAGACTGGAAGCAGTTCACTTCCAACATACCGATTCCCCCTTTTGAGGGAGCATGTTAGGAACTGAACTCAGCACCTTCTGAGCTACATCCCCAGTGCCTTTTAATGTTTTTATTTATTTATTTATTTTTTAAATTTTGAGATAGGCTGGGCTTGAATTTGGGATCCTTCTGTCTCAACCTCCCAAAGTGCTGAGATTACAGGTGTGTACCATGATGGTCTGCTGGGATTTTTTAACTAGTTTTTACCACAAATTCCTGAACCATGGGAGGGATGTGGACACACACATCCCAGAGTCTAAAGCCCAGAGTCTTCTTGAGAGGATCTCAGTAGCCCATCTCCCAGTCTTACTCTTGCTTTGCCTAGGGAAGCTTAGTTACCTCCACTCCACTATTATGCTCTTGGTCCCGGAGAGTGTAGAAAGATGTCCCTCATCATAGTGCCTGGGCCACGCATGCAAAGTGTGGATGGTCTCAGGAGTGGCAGGGGCACCTAAGAAATTATTAGAAAGGCAGCATCACAAGAGCTGCCCGATACCTACTGAACACCTCCTGCATTCTCATGAGATGTTCAGGGATTTGTAAGAACATGAAAGTTTAAGAAGCCATTCTAGTGTAAGAGTTGCTTCTTTTGTCCTTTACTGTGGTGTGGGTACTGTTTCAAGGTGTCCCCTAGAGGTTTAGGTGTTAGCAACTTAGCTGCCAGGGTAAGTGGTATAGTAGGTGCTGTGGAGTGTTCAGAAGGTGGGCCCTCGGGGGCAGTCCTAAGGTTAACTAGGGGCATGTCCTTAGAAGGGTACACCCTCTTGTTCTGTGATGTGTGGCAATTAGGCCCTCATGAGAGGCCTGACTAACAAGTCCACCCCCAAACTGTGATCTAAATAAACTTCTCTTATAGTTTAGATAAAAAGATCTTTCCACAGCAGTGATAGCAAACCTTTTCAGAGCTTTCAATGTTATGAACAGTCTGCACATGTGCCACAGCTTCTGCCACCACTGCCCTTAAGTCTTACATGTTCAAAAATGGGGCTTTTAGAAGGTAATTGTATCAGGGAGTGTCATGCTCATTAAGGGATTAATCCACTGATTGGTCCATAGCTGAGCATGCTGTTTGGAGGTGGGGCCTGGTTGGGAGAGGCAGATCATCCGGGATGTGGCTTTCGAGGGTCCGTCTCTGGCTCAGGGTCTTGCTGTCTATCTCTGCTTACTGACTGTAATGGGTTGAGTGGCTTTCCTCTCCTGGCCTTCCATCATGCTGCCCTCTTTGCCTTGTGGCTGGCTGACCATGAATGGAACCCTCAGAAACTGTGAGCAGAAATAGACCTCTCCTTTACATTGTGGGCACTGGGTATTTTGTCTCAGCAATAAGAAGTTGACTAACATAACCTCTTTCCTTTTCTCCCTCCCCTCTTCCCCAATAAAGTTAGCCTGCCTCAGGTATCTCATTATAGTAAAGTGAAACTGGCTAGTAGCATCCTCTTTTCCTATTGTGGCTTTGTTCTACTTCTGCTGATTGGCAATGTGAACATTATTATTGTTGTTGTTATTTTTAGGGAGAATCCATGCTCACGATAACATTTTTTTTTTTTTTTTGGTTTAATAAGATTATCACACTCCTCTAACTAGAGTGTATGTGTGCAAATCCAGGTCAGTCAGCTTAAAGACTGTTAACTATGTAATGTCAAAAGCCCAACCCAGGGAGACTAAGCCTGTTCCTTTTATTTTTCAATATCCTTTTATTATAAAAGTAATATTAAAATCTTAGCATTTAGGACAAAAATGAATTTTGTATAGGTTGACATTACCTTCTCATCCTTGTCTACATACATATTCAAATTTTACATATTTGATTCAATATTTTATGATTCAATTTTATAGTCTACATTTTCATTCAGTTTTACACTGAGAGATGTTTCCATTCCATGAGCCTTTTTCTTTCTCTATCCTTAACCCCTGAGGTAACTAATGTTAAAAAATTTAACTCATATTTTTATGCACTTTTCTTCTTTCCGGAGAAATACATGTGTGTGTCATTTCTGAGGCTAGGTTTTTTTTCCCTTTTTTAAAAAATAAGATTATGTTAAGGATATATATATATATATATATATATATATATAATTTGCCTCCCTTAACTATGATGATAATTCCTCTATGAGAGCAGCACAGAGATATTTTATAATAGTTATATATTTCTTATTTTTTCCTTTGGTCTTTTTGAGACAGGGTCTCACTATGCAGTTCAGGCTGGCCTGGACCCCACTTTGTAGCCTGGGCTGGTTTCAAATTCACAAAAATCCCCCTGCCTCAGCCTCCCAAATGCTGGAATTACAGGTGTGTGCCACTACAGAGAGCCTTTCCCAGTCTTATCATGGCCCAGGAAATTCGTGTTTGTAATCCCAAGAAAAGTTCTTGGAATTCTACTGAGTTAATTCCAACCTACCACTTGCAGTGCAACCCATGGCGAGAATAAAGACAGTGAAGCACATCTGCAGTCATGGGGAGCCAAGGGGTTCCAAGGCTAGCCACAGTGATGACTCTGGACTGAAGAAGGCCTTCACTCAAGGCTGAACCTAAGTTTGTTAACTTGTGAGAAATGGAGTGCCTTGAGGACGAGTGACGGGGAGAATGGCGGGACGAGGGTGAGTGCCGTTCACTGGGCAAGAGAGGAGGCCTGGAATCTCCTTTGCAATGTGCAGAGAGAAGGATGTACAGAAGCAGTAATTTATATCACAATTGAGAAAGTACGTAATATTTTGGGGTTTGAGACGGGAGAAGGAAAAGTCCCAGCCAGCTCTGTACGTATCAGTACGTGGAAATAGGGTCAGGCTCAGCCAAAATGGAGGCAGTTGCTTCTCTTTCAGGGGGAGTCACCCAGGTGGTCCTCCATGTGCCACCGCGCCCAGCTACATAATATTTCTTACTATACATGCATTAAATTTATTTAACTCTTCCATTACCAATGGATGTCTAGGTTGTATCCAGTTTTTCAAGTTATGTTTCCTTACACATACAATCTTATATACTATTCTTTTTTTTTTTTTTGTATTTTAGGCAAGGGTCTATAGGGTGTTGAGGGTCTCACTATTAGATAGGCCTTGTAGTGATCTGCCTGTTTACAGCCTCCCAAGAGCTGGGATTACTGATGTATACCACGCCCAGTCTCAATTGCCATCTCAGTGTGCCCCAGGGACGGGGCCAGCACTGCAGGCCCAGGGATTGAACCCCCAGCTCCTGTGCCTGCTGGCAGGTGCTTTAATCTGCTGAGCTATTTGGCCGGCCCACCAGTACTATTGTTTTTGCTTCTAAAATGATACCTTTTAAAGATTGTCATAAAATATCTATCTATCTATCTATCTATCTATCTATCTATCTATCTATCCAGGTTCTCAGGAGAGTCTGCTCTATCTAGTCATTCAGAGATCCAGCCTGCCACAGCTTTGTTATGGTCTACAAGTGATTCCAGTGTCCCATGTGAGGTAACACTCAGTCACCTGAACTATAGTTTAGAAGAAGAGGAAGCACGTTTTGGGAGTAGTTAATCAATTATGCCACACAGGGTCAATGAATATGTAACTTAAATATGTTACTAGGCTATCTTTGTAAACGATGGTGAAAATTCGCATTCTTACTAGCCACATATGAAAGTGCAGTAACCTGAAATTATTGCCAGCACTAGATGGAACCATTCTTTAAACTTTTCCAAATATGATGAATGAATAATAGTAATAATTAATAAATATAATTAAGAAATAAGGGCCCGGGGAGCTAGCTTAGTAGAATAAGTGCTTGCCTGGCAAGCACAGGGTCTTGAGTTCAATCCCTGGTACTGCAAGGAAAAAAAAAGAATTAATTATAATTAATAATAATAATAATAATTGTTGCTTTAATTTGTGTTGTCCTAAATAATAATGGTTGGGTGTCTTCTCTCTAGTTTAATAGTTGTTAGATAAATTTATTTCTTATCTATTTTTCCTGCCTAGTCTATGTTCTGTTTTGTCTTGTATTTCTTTCTTTCTTTTTTTTTTTTGCAGAACCAGGGATTGAACTCAGACCCTTGCGCTTGCTAGGGAAGCGCTTA